>PVIR01014657.1:0-39833 GCA_004026965.1 Petromus typicus
AGCCCATTTGTGCAGGAAGTCCCTGAGTTTAAAGGATCTCACAAAATATCACCCCAGTTCCACAGTAGCCATATTATCCAGAAAAACTAAATTTTGAATAGTTATACACAGAGATCTAACCACACTCAAGTAGCAAAATTAAATGGGTAATTAATTCAATTACCCACTAGCAGTAGCCTCTCTTTCAAACATCAGACTTCTCAATTCAGCACTGCCTCCATTTGTAGGATGGCTTAGTAGGAACAGGTCTTGTCCAACTTCTCAAAGCTAATAGGCTCATTTCTCTTTCCTCACATTGACACGGCTCCAGCCTGCTCGGGCAGAGCAAGTGACAGGCTCAGTGTCATCCCTCCCTTCCTAGTGACAAGGATTCTCAATACATGCCCAGCTGCTTCCTCAGAAACTTGTGGGGTTTTGCCTCGGGCAGATTCTTCTTAAGAGAAATTGGACACAGCTTAAAGATTTGATTATTCTGGCTTCCACTGTGCATTATAGCAGCACCCACACACCAAGTCCGGGAGCACCCAGAGTGCCCTCCTTCTGCACACAGCCTGGCATTCATGTCTAGCTGTTTGCATCTACCTGGAACGTGGGCACATAACCCCACCATGCACATCATACCCACTGTCTGTTAGCTTGATAGGTAGAAGAGGTCCCCTTTCCACTCAAGCTTGGTAATTATTGCCTTTTCCCATACCCCACAGTTCCTTCTCATGTCATCTCAGCTTAACAGTTAAAAAAAAAGCAAAGAGAAAAAAGGCAGACCACTGCATGCACAGGGCTAACTGGTGTCACAAGGAACTGTCCCCTCATCTGTCTGATAGCAACATCAAGGTCTCTTCCCAGCATGGGCCGGCACATCCAGCGGACCAGGAGGCTGTAGAGCTTCACCTGCTACCCAGGGACTGTCTTTGCAGACCTCTTCGACTAGGATCTTTTGACATTTCTTCCAGAAAATTCTTTTGGAAAAGAGACAGAAGATACCTCATCAGCCATCTGAGTTCAAAGCTTCAACTGAAGAAAACAAACTGACAGCACTGCCAACCCATCAGTTTTCCTTTGTTTATTGCTTCACACTGGTGCAGTGGACCCTCGACTTATGACTGGCCTGACATACAAACAACTTGGATTATGACTGGAATTTTAATTTAGCTTTCATTTACAAATAAAGTCATGAAATACCACCCAAATCCTGGCCACTTGTGCTTCCAGATGGTCTCAGACATAGATTTAAAGCTCAAAGAGTTCTCGAAAGAACAGGACAACATCCTTTGCTCGATGGGGTTAATGCTGTGCCGGTGTCTGTGAGAACACTGGGATCTGCACAGAAAAAGAGTGGGACCTAAAATCATACAGAAGAGAGACTTTGCAGGCAACCAACTTGAGTTACAACCAACCCTTAGGAAGAAAGTGAGTTCTCAAGTCAAGGAGCCACTGTATTTTTGCCCCTATCTTTCAAAAGAACTGGCACTCAAGACTTGACAAAGTGACCTCAGCACCCAGCAATCAGATTGTCACCTACTGGTGTCCTCTTCCCACTAGAGTGGACCACTTGGGGAGCTGGCTGTGGTGAGACAGCATTCATTCACAGCAGGATCGCCGTCCTCAGTCACTCAGGTCAGATGGAATAAGCCACATTGTCATATACCCAGTGCTCAAAGAAGACAGCTGCAGAGGCATTCAGGGAGATCCCACCCCTCATTCACCATTTCTCTCAGCTAACATACGTAAGCAATCACCCTGTGCCTTGGAAAGAAAAAGTGAATTATACTGTTCAATCTGTCAAACAAAGCACCGTCCACCCAAAAGATTCTGTACTTTTTTTTTTCTTTTTCCTTCTTTTATTTTTTAAAGCAGATCCCACACCAGAAGGCAGGAAGAACTCCTGGATGACCTTCTCTCCATTTCCTGCCAAGGAAGGAAAAGTCCCCAGACAGTGATTACCACACAGACTGTGAGAAGTCAGGGTTACTCTGCTCCAAAACCTGAGGGGCCGAATGAAATTCCTGCCCTGAAAGCAAGTCTTGGCACTTCTGACTAGGTCACAAGAGATAAATGCTCGAATTTCACTATCAATTCAAAGACAAGACTAGGAAAAAATATGTGCTTACAGAAAAGACACTTGAAAAATATCTCAGAGTTACAGGGATCTTCCAGAGGAGTAGGTGGAGACCAAAACTTTAGAATCTATCAAAATAGTACGGACAGGAACCGGACCAGACCATGGGCCATGGAGCTGGCAGTACTTTCAAGAACCCCTCCAGGACAGGAACTGTGTGCCCATCTGCTACAACCCCCGCCATCCTCCCTCTGATTGGCCTTTTGTTCATTTTCGAAACAGATTTACTTACATAACAGTATTTTAGTGCTTACGATCAAGCTGTTACTTAAACGGTTTATTTGACCCTTATAACAACAACGTCATCTGAGAGATGTCTGGTCTCCCACTGAATAACTGAGGAAAAGAAAAGACAGCATGCTAAAGTCCAATGCAGATGAAAGTTCTGGATCTGCTGCTGCCAGAGGTGTGGAGCAAAGGCAAGCCTCGCCTTCCCAGAAGACTTTCCACCTACTCTAAGTAGCACAGGCCAGATAGGTTTCCACATTTCGTCTTTTTCCTTGCTGTCCCAGCTAACAACCAAGATGATTAACTAAATCTAGTTGTGATCACTGTACATTTACACTTTGAAAACTACAGTGTTATTGGTAATGTCAACTTAGATGTTGTCTAACTGTGCTCACGGTCGTCTTTGTCCTCCAAGAAGTGACTTCACTATGTGCTCTTGGAAAAATAAAAAATAGAACAAAATACCCTCCACTTCCCTCTACCCCCTGCTCCCTGCCCACTGCCCCCAGCCTGCCCTCTCTCTCTTCCTGTGGTACTTTCAACCCACTCTCCTAGGAAGTATCCCTGGAACCCAGTCCCATAGGCAGCAGCAGTTCCCCAACTTCCCATTGCCCCAAGAAACCCCTGTTCCTTTGAAGCCTGCACTCGTATCTCTTTCCTGAACAAGAGGTACAGAGAAACACTACTTTGGCCTCCAGACCGCTGGAAAATGATTAGCCTTGAAAAGCAGAGAATGAAAATGCCAGCCCCAACAGTCTATCTTTGCCTTTCCTAGCATCACTATTTCCTTGCTCAGTGGCTGCTCCATAAGGAAGGTGAGGTAAGGACAGGCTCTTGGTGCTGCCATTTTTGATCTCTCAATTTTAAAACTGATTATTTCTTTCCAGCTTGGTCTTATTTTCAGGAAAACATGGATAGGAGGACGAAGTACTGGCTCTGAGACAATCATTCCCAACTAAGCAGCAACTGAGCCTGGTCTCATGATTTCTCATGACTTCTTTGCCCCCAGAGGTTAGTACAGTTGATGCCAGGGCAGACGGCAGCGTGGTCATGGCAACACCTCACACTGTGTGGACACGGCTCCTGTGGGCTGCACCTGGGCAGGTGTGCAGGGGAGGGCAGAGGGGATGTGTGTCCTCCCCGCGGCCAGGGCACTGTGACAGAAAACAAAGGCAATGCTCACAGCCTGCGTTGCTCTGCTGCCCAGCGCTCTCCTTCTCCCCGTGGCGCTGGCTGTCATTGTGCCCAAAGGTAAAAATAGCTCCACTTTCAAGCTTCACCTCCCTAAATTAGGACAAGGGTTAGAGGCTAAGGTTCTAGCAGCGTGATCCTTGGTGGCAACAGTGGGATGGCCCCAGGACCCAGGGGAGGTCAGTCCCGGGCACAACCTGCTAATTGGCCTCGACTCACTCATTTGGCCCTGACAGCACCACCCACCTAAAAGAGCAGGTGTGTGTTCCTTGCTACTCAATGGCTTTTGAAAAATGAATATGTTCAACTGAATCTACGTATCTTGTGTGGAAATGAATATAATCCCCATCACTTCAAAAGGCACCATTATTTTAGCCTGCACAGTGGCGCATGGTTAGGGTAAGGCAGCATGTCAAGCCGAAGCCTTTTGTGGACCCAGCGCGAAGCTCTTTCCATCAGGTAATTATGAACAGAAAGGCAACCCTCCTTCAAGTCCAGCAGGAGTCGATTCCAACTATTCATGTTGGTCAGACCCACTTGGAATGACAAAATCATTTGATGGACGGGAGATAGAGATATGCATTATTCACAGGGGTGTCTTCAAAGGAATTCCATAAATTATAGGTTTTCTGAATCAGAAAGTTTCAGTGAGCTGGCAGCAGGGGCCAGGAGGTATAATCAGCGGGAGCATTGTTCCTGGTTAATTGTCTCTTCTAGGCGACTGTATTTGAGGACCCTCCCCACTGCCTGTACCTCTTCCCAAGTCGTCCTCATTCCCTGGGTCTGACCCAGAGCTTTGCAGGGCACCCGTTCGAGGGCCAGTCCTGGCAGCCTTGGGGACTATTTGGCTCTTTCCTCTGGAATCTAGTGTGCACTCAGGGTCTAGGAACAGTGAGCTCAACACTCCAGTTCTGTAAGACACTAGCGACAGATTTCTAATGAACCGAGACAAGCTGCCCACCCCTGCCCACCTTCCCCTGCCAACTTACAGCTTCCCAACTGAGAAGAAGTAAGTTGTGTTCTTTGGGAATAACTTCCCAGGATTGTGACAGATTAAATGCAGCAGTAGATAAGAGAATCAATCTGTCTTCTGTCAAGATTTTCAGGGCAACACCAATAGTGTCACTAAAATATTCTTTTCATAAAAACAAAATTTTTAAATTTCAAATTCAGTAAATATGAATGGAAATTACTCACATAAACAGAAAATGATTGATGTGGTCAGTAGATTTTAAGAGTATAAAGGCTTGTGGGAACCAAAGTTCGAGGACTGCGATACAATTTCTCATAATGACGTGGCTGCACTCGTCCAGAGAAAGCCCACTGCAGCAGCAGCCTCACCCTGCCGTCCTGTCTAGCTCGCTGTCATCCTCACACTGCTCTCCCTGTTCATCGTCTTCCATCCATTCCTGCCCTCTGTCACGGCAAATCTGCAGCGCTGCCATGCCCAAGAAGACCCTGCTGAGAGCCACATGACATGGGCCTCGTCGTCGTCCCTGCTCTCTTCTAATGCTTCCAAGTTGTCCCACTCCCACCAGCTCCCCGGAAGACCTTTGAAAGCAAGGACTTGGCCTCGAACCTATCTCCCCATCCTGGGCACAGGCGGCTTCACATCCACAGTGTTTAATGTACCTATGAGCAACTGGAATGTGAGCATTGGAACCAATCACAATTTCACCACCAATTTCTCCTTCAAAAGCCACCTTATCTCCTGGCCTTATAGTTCATCTTTGTACAAAATGAGAAATCTATGCATAATTATCCCGTGTCTACTAATAGGCCTTTTCATAAAGTGGGCTGATATTGAGCTAAATGGGGCAGTGGCAGGGAGTGCACATGGGATCCTGGCCCTTCAAAATGCAGTGCATTTCCACAGATCCTGCTGGACCTAGTGGCCAACTGCAGCCCCTGGAAGAGCCGTCATCACAGTGGGTGTCTCCTTAAAGCTAGGTGAGATATGCAAATGACTATGCAAATGTGCACTGGTTAAACAAATGTTTAAAAACTTCAAATGTGATAACAATTATATTAACGTGTGTGATAATGGAAGATTTTTGCTGTTTTACAAGTTGTTATAATGCTACTTGTATTAATTTCTACAGTGTTACGATACATTTAGAATCTGGCTGTGTGTTTCTTAAAGGTGAATGTAGGTGTTAAAAACCAAATGTGGGCCAGGGATTTCACTCAAGTGGTATTACGTCAACCTTCCAAGCACAAGGACCAGAGTTCAAACCCCAGTACTGGAAAAAAAATGTGGCTTACTTGATGGGAATAAATACTTGATGGTGACACTTTATCTATCAGCATGATTGGGTTTTGGGGTGCCCATATATTAAGCTAAACAGTATTTCTGGGTGTGTCTGACAGAGTATCCCTGGGTGATATTAGCATTCATGTTGACAGCAGCTCGTCTTTCCCGAGGAGGAAAGGCATCATCTAGGTTGTTGGAGCAAACAGAATAAACAAAGAGGAGAGAATTTCATCTTTCTTAACTGGAACACTGGTCTTCTCTCCTCGGGTGGCTCCTGTACCATCATCCTCCACCTATGGAGAAGCCACTGGCTGTGCTCAGGCCCCAGCTTGCAGGTGAAAGATCAAGAAGCTCCCCAGTTTCCATAATCAGTTGAGTCCTTCTCTTAAGTAAACAATGAGTGTGTGTGTGTGTGTGTGTGTGTGTGTGTGTGTGTGTGTGTGTGTATGTTATCAATTCTGCTTCTGCTTCTTTGGACTAATACAATATATTATAAACAACTGGGTTGCCGGAGATCACAAAGGTCCTGTGATACCTGGAAAACAGTGTCAGAATACCAGCGAAGCAGAGGACCGCTGGGTGCCCAGACCCTAATCAAGCCTGCACTAAAAGTCTGGGCAGCAGTCAGTGCTGGCAGTCCCTCTCCAAAACAGGCACTGCTACTGTAAATTTCCACAGACTTCCTTGGAACATCTGACTGACCAAGTCCAGGTTGCCCAAGTAGCAAGGAGCATGGAGACAGGAAATCATCCCCTTCTTTCATTTCAGTTGAGGATTTTAGCTTTCTTTCTCACAAAAACCTACATAATGAAGGAGAGCTTCCAAATGGAAGTGTTCACATGCAGGAAAGCCAAACGTAGCCAGTGTCTACCACAATGCTGCATAAAATCATGGCAATGGAAAGGGTTGTACAGAAAACACCACAACAAACCCATTGCAGCAGTTAAATGAAAAATGCTCTCCATTCATTGAAAATGACTGTGTCTTTGCAGATTGCACTGAGAAGGATGAACTCATCTCAACTACACACCATGACAGCAAGTATTTTAATCTTCTCTCATCACTCCAATTACTTAGTCCAAACTGCCTATTATTTGAGGCCAGACTTAGGAGGCTATTCTTCCATAAAGTGACACAAGTTCTTTTCTGTTAGAACAATCACTTACCAATCAACTGAGATACATGTATTTGTGAAGTTTCTGCAATCCAAACAAAACTACACAAAGACATAAGGATGATCTTGTTGACAATCACCTCTTTTTAAGAAAACAGCATCCCAGAATGTAGGATCAATCAAGCAATAAACAACAAGAATGTGTGGCCACCGTACAAGCCATTTGGAAATATAACTTGGGTGCCCACTGTATTCACCTGCAGCAAGGCCAAGTCCCTTTGCTTTCTAGACAGATAATCTTGGATTACTAAACTCTGCAATCATGGATCACTTCAACCACAAAATAATGTTAATGACAGTAACAGTAGCACTTACCTCTTCAGACTGTGTCTGGGATTAAATGAGACAAAGTACAAAGGTAATTAGTGTCTTATTCATAATTACATACTAAATTATAACCGTGATTATTATACTTTGACCTCAAGTTATATTTCAAGCTTTACTTTTATTGAAATACTATTTACCCAACTCAGTACTTCTGATTTCAGCACACGTGATAGGCAACTGAAATTTACCCAGATTGGTTTTTGAGTAGCTACTTAACGCTAGAAGATAATTTAGCAATTAGGTAACTTGCTTTTAAAAAATTGGAATGAAGATCATTTTCATTGTGCTGTCCCAACTTTTAAATGAAATCAGTCCCAAATTTTCCATCAAGCACGTGCACTACAGAGCTGAAATACAGGACAAAGGTTTGATTTCTCCTTTAGAAAAAGTATATCAGGCAGGTGGAATACACTTTCATTTGGGCTTAGGAAAAGAAGGAAGAAATGGATCTAGGAAGGGAAATGGGGACCAGTCACAAATAACACCCTGCACTTGTGTGCTCCTCCAAAGTACTCTGAAATGTTATTCACTGCAGAGAGGAAGTCTGAGTTGACATGTTATTTTCTGAGCTGTTTATTAATGCACTGAGTGGGAAGGAACAGGAGCTTCTTGTGGGTCTTTCAGTCCCTTCCCCCAGCTCAAAGGCAGCGCCTTGTCACCAGTGCTCCTCGCTAGCTGAGAGCAGGAGGAAACCAAGGTCCTGAAAAAGCTGTTAAGAACAGTTAGGAAAGAGGAAACCGGATCTTTTCACTTCTTGCACGAGTCTAGCCAGGCCTATTTCTTCAGTGGGAGCATCTGAAATGAAAGTCCCATTAATCTTGGGCCAGAAGAAATGCTTTCTGTTCAGCCACCATCAATCAGTCCAAATGGAAGAAGCAGTTAACATTTTTCACCAAACTGAAACATTCTGCCTCTGGACTAACATAGGGGCTAGAGAAATCCATCAGGCTGCTACTGGTGACCGGGCTTTAAGACATAATCTGCACGGATGGCTCTAACACAGCAGCCCACCAGTTAATGGGAAAAACAGACCAATAAATGAGGGGGCCTCAGCCCTACAATGTGTTTCACTGTACAGAGCATAAATGCACAACGTAGCACAGTGACTAAAACCTACCACCTCCATGAGACAGGGGTAGGTGGGTTAAGGAGGACTGAATGCTTCTTGTGGGTCTAGAATTAGACAGAAAGACTTACTGATCCCCAGAGGTGCTCAAAATTAAAATCAGCTCCCTCTGAGTTGATGTCTATTCGCTTAACTTCTGTTCTTTTAGCGTTTCTAAAAATCACCCCGGTCTGGGCACCACTCTCCAACCGTGGTTCTTAATGAGGAAGATGTTCCGAGAGTTCTACCAAGTGCCAAGTGTGACTCAACAGATGTAAAGAAGGATCAACTCCCACCACAGCTCACACATGTTTCTGCCTAAACTTCTCTCAAATATTTAAACTAAGTTCTGGAAGAAACCAACGTGACCAGATATCTGAAAATTCAGTTCAATTAGCATTTATTATGAAAATATTATGCTCGATTTGCAGGGTGAATGGAAGGAAAGGTGTGTGATTTATGCCTTCACACAGCTTAGAACCTTAGCACAGTCACAAAAAGGGAAACAGAGTAGAAAAACTTAAGGATTAAACCGGACGAACAAGCAAACACTGTGGAATGTGACAAGGTGACTCTACTTTTCCCTCCTCCAAAGCCCTGTCACCTGCTAATGATAGTTGCCAAAGCTGATGACCCACAAGTTGAACCTCTGCTACTTTCCTATTCCAGCTCTGCACATGCCCTCGTCCTGTGGTGCCCTTCATCAGCTCTTCCTCTTTACTCACTGTGACTGCAGAAAGTCATGTTTTCTGCCTGACCAGTGTGGTCTGGAAAATTACTATCTTCAGAGAGAGTAAAATAGTGCAAATTTTCCCTTTAAGGTCTTTGCAAAAATACCTGATATGGGTTCAGTAGTATTTTGCAATCCAATGTATATGAAAATTTCTAATTAGCATAACACAGAATCATATACCTCATCTTTTTTCTTTCCTCTGATCTCTTCCTAGTTGTAATTAAACCAGCTGTGGCTATTTATGCTTTTTTTTTAATGTTTCAGCAATAGCCTTCCCCTCTTTCTATCAGATCATTAAAAATAAAATAAAATCTTAACATTAACTTGGATGAATCACACCAGGATCTTATTTGAGCCTATAATTAAAATCCATTTTAATCCATAGCAAATAATTAATCTAATCTAGCAGACCACAGTGCAAAGTTACCATTGTAAATGCTCTTCCTATGCCTACAGGAAATGATTACAAAAGCTCTCCAGCCTTCTTTTGCTCCAAAAGACTCAAACATGTTAGAATCATAATGAACCTTAGCAGCTTCCATTTTATGATCCTAAATAAGAGAGGATAACCAGGCACTCTCCCAGGATATGATTCACATGTACCCTATGTTCCCTGCCTACACCCAATAAGTTTTGCATTGCTGCCCCTTGTCTAGGGACAAATAAACACATTCAGAAGGTGAAATCAAGGTGGGAAACCAGGGCTGTCTGGTCAGCCAGCTGGCGGTCTGTCCCTGCTGATGCTTGCACTCAGGTGGCCCAAGGTTCCGAGTTCTAGCAGAAGTTTGAGTGGTTGGGTGCATCCATACATACATACAGATGTAAAGAAGGATCAACTCCCACCACAGCTCACACATGTTTCTGCCTAAACTTCTCTCAAATATTTAAACTACAGTTCTGGAAGAAACCAATGTGACCAGATATCTGAAAAGATCTGTTGCTGGACAAAAGCAGCTCCACCACATCTGACCGCTAAAGAGGAGGCTCATGTGATTCCTGCCTCCCTATCTTACTTTTCTCTCTCTTTCATGCCTTCTTCTAACATTATCTTGACTCAAACAGTACTGAGAAGTCAGAGTAAATGAAACAATTTAATTCTCCTCCCAAAAGTAAGCACCATGTGACTCACATCGGTAGGTATCTTTTGAGGGCATTTTCTAGGCACCTGTAACCTATTCAGATTTCTCTTTACCTTAACATAATCATCAGATTTTATCCCATGACTTGTTTTTTCATTATAGTACATCATTTCCTATAACTGGTTATTTGTGTTAAGTGATCACTTCACACAAATGTACCATGATTTTATCATTAAGTTTAAAAGCAACAATAGTGCCAAACAACTTATAAAAGCAGTAGAAGAAAATATAGGACAATTTTTAAAAATGTGACAGAAGGAAAGCTTATCTTCAACAAGGTATAATTACTAAGGAGATAAAATAACTGTATTGATGGTATTTGTATAATTAAAAACAATAATATTTTATATTTAAATATTATTAAAAAGAGGAAATACTTGCAAGGTAAATATCAATGGGGGGTTAGTAGCCAGAACAAATACAGAATTCCTATAAACTAATGAGAATATAACTAATATTCTAAAGTTGTATTTCCTTTAATCTGTTTATTACTGATAATACATTTCCTACTGTTGAGAATTTCTGCATTTCTAAATTAAATATACTATAATTACTTACTCTTTTATTCTATTAATAAATTATTTTAATAAATTAAGATCAAATTCTTTATTATTTTTAAGGGTAGTATATTTGGATTTGTGTACGAGATTAGAGCATCATTCACTTAAGGGAAACAAGTCTTTATTATTTTTCAAATTTTCTCTCTTACAGAGGTTTGTGGATTATGATTTTATTTTTCACAAGTAACCATTAAAAAGAATTTAATTCATTCATATTAGTTAGCATTAATGTCATATTTGAAATTAACTGAATTTTTTTTTTTTTTGGTATATACACTCATACTGATAGTTCTGTTTTATCTTTTTTTTTTTTTTTTTTTTTTGACAGGGTCTCGCTTTGTGGTTCAGGCTGGCCCGGAGCTCAGCCTCCAACTCACATCACAGCAATTCTCCTGCCTCTGCCTCCCGAGTGCTGGGATTACAGGAGCGAGCCACCACGCCTGGCACTGTGGTATGTGGTACTGGTGGTTGCTGGGGTGAGTCTCAACACCCAGTATGGTATGTGGTTACCGGGGAATCGAACCTGGGCCGTTGTGCTTACAAGACATGTGCCGGAACCACTGAGCTAACTCCCCAGCCCCCTGTTAATTTTTTCTTTTTAGCTTGTTTTTATTTTACTTCTTGGGTTTGGCTGAATTATTAACTATATATTATTCCATTTGTACTTCTAATGGTTTAGAAATAATGAGCCAGAATAATTTTTTATTCTTTAACTGTTACATAAAAACTGAACATCTTCAAGGGGTAGTAATTCATCGGCTCTCCTGTTGCAGAGACAAAAGATCTGACTGAAAGGAGAGGCATATTTTGGCTTACCATTACGGTGATAATGGTTAACAGGCTTCCAGGTACAAACAGCGTTTTGGAAGAGCACAGCGGAAGAAAGCTGCTTAGACATGGCAGCCAAGAGGTGGGGGGCCGGGGGGGTATTTGAGAATAAGAACACAGCCCAGAGCTCAGTCAGTGATCCGCCCCTTCCACATAGGCCCCACCTTTCAGCTACAAAATATCGGTACAGTTCCCCCATGATCCAGTCACCTTCCAAACACTTGAGACTTTAAGGGATATTTTTTACCTAAATCAAGAGGACGCATATACTATTTTGATATATGAACATATTCTGTAGTAATTAAACCAGGTTAAACACATTCATTTGTCTAACATCTATTGATTTTCTATTGTAAAAACTGTCAAAATTCTTAAATTTTTTCAGACGTACAGTACATTCTTACAGTTACCTTACTGTGCTATATAGCACACCAAAACTTACTCTATCTACCTATAACTAGGGAGCCATTTTCAACCTATCCTCCTCCCTCCAACCCTCTATTTCTCCAGCCTCTGAAAACAACCATTATACTCTCAATTTCTAGCTCAACTTCATTCTGTTTCAGATTCTACATAAGAATAAGATCACATGGTATTTGTCTATCTCCTTGGCTTGTTTTCTTTAATGTCATAATCTTCAGTTTCCTGTATGTTGCTACAGATGACAAGCTTTTAATTTTTTTATGACTGAATAGTATTCCAGTTGGTATGCAGACCACGTTTTCTACATCTGTTCACTACTGAGGGACATTTAGGTCATTTCCATTTCTTCTCCATTATGAATAGAGCTGCAACAGTCATGGGTGTGAGGATGTCTCTTTCGTTTCCTCTGGATGTACACCTAGGAGTGGGACTGCTGAACCACATAGCATGTTCAGTTTTTGAGGATTTTCTACACTGTTTTTCTTAACACTTCTATTACTGTACATTCCCACCCACAGGGATCAGGGGCTCCCTTTTCTTCACATCCCCATCATCACTTGGACTCTCTAGACTTTGTGATATTAAGCATTAGTATTTATGTGGGCGTGGTTTTGCTAATATTATTTGGGAAAACTTGCTCTTAAAATTTTTCCTAAGCACACTTATATCTATATTCTCTCCAGGAAGAAGAAGCAACTTTCATGTATTGTCAGGCTCACTCTCCCCATGCCTCTCCTCTGCCAATGAAACCCGTTGGTTTTTAGGTCTGACTAGTTACTTATTTTCTTTATATTATTCACCAACAGTGGCTTAAACTTTGGGCATTTCTTGGTCCCTTATCCTATTTCTCAGGTTTGTTTTTAATTTTGATGCCACCTATGATTGATTAGTTCTTTCCGAGATGGCTGGTATAAGGTAAACTCTAAAACTGTCAGTTTCACAAATCTGCCTGTAGCAGTCAAGTTTGTGAACAACATCCCCATCTTGAGGGAGGAAGGGAAGGGTGTGAGCTCAGCTGGCCCCTGAGCCCACTCTGGAGAAGGCCTTTCTTGTTCTCACCAGCGAGAAGTCTGACAGCACGACGACTCTAGTCCTGCGGGGGTGGGCTGTGTCCCTCATCTCTGAACACCTGTGCTGTATCCAGGCCATGTGCCACTCTAGTCTTGTGTCACTCATTCTGCACAGGCCTCAGAGCATCCTTTCATTATCCAAGCTAATGAGTTTTCCTTTGTGGAAATCAGCTTGCACTGTTTCTCCTGATGGTAAAGGACACAGTCCCCACATTCAAATCTTCTCTACTTTCCTCCTTGTGCAACTTTAGACAAACTGTTTAATCTCTCTGTTCCTCTATTCCGTTACTTTAAAAAATAAGGTTGATAATCATTCCTGTCTCCTAACGTTGCTGCAGATTGAATGAGTTAATTCATGAAAAATTCCTAGAAGTCTGGTTGGCACTGGCACGTAGTGAAGTGCTAAATACTTTTCTTCACAGTTTATTTTATTCACTAGATCATTTCCATTTTCCCTGGCATTGATTAATCTTTTTTCCTCCCCATCTTGTGGTCTTCCCTTGAGAATCTAATGTCCCTCAGTTATCTACTTGTTTTTGTGATTAGAAGCCTAGGTTAACCGTGCTGAGGAGTATCAATGGCTGAGAGTGCTCTGTTTGCGTTCACGGGCTCTGTCTCCCTGCTGGTGAGTCCCCAAGGGTGTGCGGGACTGCTCGGACCTCCCCTCCATTCTCTACGCATGCTCTGGGCATGCACTGCTTTTGCTCTTTGGCATTCTCACAAGCTCTGGAGCAATGATAAGTCTCTGGCTTCCCAACTCAGTTTTTTTTTTTTAGGTTTTTTGAGACAGGGTCTCGCTTTGTAGTTCACGCTGGCCCTGAGCTCAGCCTCCAACTCACATCACAGCAATCCTCCTGCCTCTGCCTCCCGAGTGCTGGGATTACAGGCGTGAGCCAACACGCCCGGCCCAACTCAGTTTTTTAAAGGATGGAATCCAGGGTTTTGCAGGTGCTAAGCACACACTCTACTGTAGAGCTATACCCTAGGCAGATCCATTTCCTTTAAAGAAAATTTCATGTCATCAAAGGCACATAAGGCCAGAAGAGACTGGTGCTCAGGAGCCCTCTGCATATTTCTTCTTAACTGCGTTCATCTTTCTCTTTCCTTTTTTTTCCTTTCTCCTACTTTGTGCTGCAAATCCTTTGACCCTAAATCCTTAGCGTGCTCACACACCTTGCCATATTCCCAGGTTATGGCCTACATCTCTCCACACTCACTTCTGCCCACCTCTTTCTCCAAAGCCCTGTGCTTGAACTATTGTCAAATTCCCTCATTTCTTTAATAAGGCGCCCCAACTTTCACCTCTTATCCCTCACACTGACCCCTCCTGGTTCAGTCAACACTCGATTCTTGGGTCTCTCGTCTTCAAAATCCTTATCACAAAAATGAGACTTTCGAATGAACTATTTTTAAGAGTCCTTCAGGCTCTCACAGTTTATAATTATATGCAGAGTAATTCATTGGTACCTCAACTCTTTATTCTGACTTCCTCAGTGTCACATATTCTGATGAAATGTGTGGGGTGCAAGCAGCTAACTTTTACCTTAGTCCCCTATAGAACACCTCACACAGAACTTTTAATTGCAGTCAAAGAATTTTTCAAATGCTGAGTAAAAAATTAGCATGTCAGCACAGCAGGTGGAGAAGGGATTACTAAGAATAGTAGCCAGTTACCAGTTAACACCTCTTTTAGTTTGGAGCCCTGATAAAGAAATGGTTTCTGACAGAGCCTGGCAAATTTTCATCAATTAATAGAAGAAACTCAAATCCTGACCTTGAATCAGAACACTTTTAATAGACTTTTAAATTTTTCTTCTAGGCACCAGGGGCAATCTATTTGAGCATGTGCAGTCTTGCTGATAATAATTTGCCCTCTTGTAGCTTCAAACAAGAGAGCAGGCAAATAGTTTGCCTTGGATTCCAGTCACACAGCCACTTCTTCCCAGGCTGCAGGGCTGAATCATTTGCTATATCCTGCCATAAATACCACTCTTCCAGGATGTGTCCTGGAGGGTTGTGAGGTTCTACTCTACATCTTATGTCTCTTTCCCATCCCCCAGGAAAGCTTAGATTTCTGAGGACTTAATGCCATAGTACTCCCTATGTTATAAAAGACAAAACTTGTCAATAAATTCAGCAGCTGTGGTCATGGAAAAGGAGAAAACTTGTTTCTAAGTGACTGTCTCTGAGGTAAGAAACATCTGGTCCAGAAGGACATTACACACAGCCTAGAAAGGTTGCACCAAAGTCACCTGGGACAGGAGCTTTCCTGGCCCCATAGTTACCGCCCCAAGGGTTCCCTGTGGCCAAGAGTTTTGATTGCCACTAACATGAATTTCCACCAACAGCCTGCAAAACAATTTTAGACTCCAATTTTAACACAAGAGTGAGTTTACAGTCAGGCTTTCTTAGGAGACTCCGTCTAATGACCTCTTCATCTCCAGACACTTACAAATGCTATACCATTTATCACTCACCCCAGGTTAGGGACACAAACAGGACTGTCTTGGAGAAAAGGAATGTATCCTAGCAGAGCTGGACATGCTCTTAGTCCCCACAGAAATAAGTCCATATGTCAATCAGTGGGTTCACTGTATTTTGTGCTTCAAGGGAATAATTGATTCTTCTTTCTGAAAAGGAGGAACATTTATTCCCTGATTTTCACGTTTCCATGGGGAAGAACTTCAGGAGACACCTCCTTCTGGCCCTTCCTACCTGTCCTGCCTTACTCAGTATCATCTGGTGCTGTAGTTTGAATCTGCAACATCCCCCAAAAGCCCATGTTTAGCTCATTTCCCAGTTTGGTGCTGATGGACGTAGGTGGATCCCCATTAGAGCTCTTTAATTACTGGGACCATTTCCTTCATGGACATTGTGTGGCCCCAGCCTCCTCTTTCTCTTCTTTGTTTTCCAGCCATGAGGTGAGCAGTTTTGCTGTGACATATTGCTACCAGCATGTGCTACCACAGGCCCAAAGCAACAAAGCTGAATCATGGATGGAAACTTTCAAAGCAAGATCCCAATCAAACCTTTCCTCCTCGTAAGTTGATCAGCTTAGGCATATGCTGCCATGATGGAGACCTGGCCTAGGGAGTGGCTTTTCTAACAAAGGAGTTAGAAGAGGAAAGGGATCCAGGATTCCTGTCTGTGAAAGCACTAGCTGGCTCTCCCTGCCTGTACAACTGTGGGGCCACCCACAATTGAGGGGATGAATCCACTGAGCCCCTTCCCCACAGGCACAGGTCACAGGTCACAGGTCACATTCTCTAGCTGGCTTTATCAGTAAGGAGGCTGATTTTAGATCTCTGTTTATCAGTGTCTGGGCTCTTCATTCACAATTGATGCTAAACTTGAAAGGGGAAATAAAGGTGTTACGTTGACTCCTTGGACTCTCACCTTTGTTGTTTCCATTGTGGGCTGGAGACAGAAGCTAATGGGAATCTCAGGCATGTAAAACAAAGAAATTAAGCAGGAACTATACGGACACAGAGGTCTCCTCTTTGATGGCAAAAATACTGCCTTATTTCAAAAGTGGGTTGAATGTATGATATTTTAAACAGGGACTTAGAAGCACATTAATTTTCACACACACTATGCATGCAAATACACACTCATACGAACACTATTTTAAATATCACTCATCATCTCAATCACAAATGATCAAGCTGCTATCTCTTGCTTTTACTTTGAATACAAACATGAGCTGACATCAGTAATAAAGTTGGAAATAACAGTCCTAGAAAGCAGTTACCAAGAAAGCAGCATGGTTAACAAAATATGCGTCGGTCACTTATCCATGCTATGTCAGGAACTCAGAAAGTTTCAGATATCAAGTGTTCCTAACTAAATTTTGACTCCTAAAAACTACAATATTCTTTAGTTGTTAAAGGCATACCAGCCACCTGACCTCCTAATTAATGCTAGATGAATCATTCTCAATTCACATTATTTAGTTTTAGTGTAACATGGCTTCAAAGGATACAAATGAAATATAACCTATTTTCATCGTATTTGCCTCCGATTACTCTAATTCTTTGTTTTGCTTTATTATTTCTTAAGAGTTGACAAGGGCAAATTAATTAGCAGGTATTTGAATTCAGAAGACTTCAATTTCTCCAGCTAAGTTATGGCAGCTTTATAATTAATACTGTATTCTGCCTATTGTCCTACCAGTTGGGCCAGGAAATGGCTTTTACACAGAATCGGTTGGCATAGGACACAAACCCACTCTTATGCTCAGGTGCTCACTGTGTAGAGAGAATTGTTAGTGACAGTTACTCTAAAGCTACCAAGATGCTCATGCTTTTTAAATGTAAGGAGTCTGAAAAAGGAAGGTAATACACTAAGAATTCACTCCAGATTTAGATTTATGCAATACTGGGATGCATATTTCCCTTAGTCTTTATCTTTCTGCTAAAATGTTCACCCCACTGGTCTAATTATAGCCGTGGAGGAAAACCGAGCACACGCAATGAGCAGAAGTGCAATGCTCACAAATGACCCCGCATGGAGAGAGACGGGCAGATCTGATTTTTTTGCCAGTTTCATCACTGAGTAAAAAACATGTACTTTTCACTGAGCAAAGGTTTGCAAATTTTGCCATAAGCAAAACACATTTTTCTTGCATCCTGAGTAATTTCCCATGATGGAAAAATATTTCCACCTCAATTTAGTGTTTCTGTCTCAGAAAATATGGAAACTTTGCCAAAAAGTAAGATACCTAACCCTAGACTAACTTTGGAAACAAAGGAATTATAGGACATAGAGGGGAGTTTCCATACTCTTTCACAGAAAACTTTTGGACATGGGAAAGACAAGATATTTGGGAAACCCCGGTTGAACCAGGTACTGTTTTAGAGGGCTTTGGGGAATTTCCATGACCAAACAAAATATACTACCTGGATTAAGAAAAAGGAACGCAAATCACAGTTCTCGCAGCTTGGAAAGATCTTGTCTACAATTCTACGCCTGCAGTTCTGAAGATTGCTCAATGGCACTCTACCCACAATCTCCACTCACACACAGACCATGGTGCAAGGCTGCACACATGCACAGAACACTCTGGTGAGGCTTAAGAAGCCATCCATGGGCCCGGAAGTTCACACAAGAGAACAAGTCTTTCTCTACCAATACACTACTAAGTTCAGAAAAGATAATCCAAATCCTACTTACATTTCCATGTCCCCAAACGCCATGAAAGCCTAGCAATAGTTTAGAGTGGGTATCAAATAAATGATTGGTTTTGTTCTATTTTTCTATGCAACCCTCTCCTCCTCTTCCTTCCCTCCTTTTCTCTCCCCTCCTTCCTCTTCTTCCTCCTCTTCACATATTAAGTACTCAGAAGTGCTGTATGCTTCCTGAACATGAGTTACAAAGCTGAACCTTCATTCTCTGAAAGTTCGCATCAGGACTGAATAGTGGTCCCACAAGGTTCCACGGCTCTTGCTGTGTGCCAAAACCACGCAGGGGCCAAAGGAGGACTGCTCACTCCCAAGGGAGCTCGTCACAGGAGAAATGGAGCCATCACGCAACCCGCAGGGAGGGTCTCAGTATACCAGCACGGCCCACATCTACAGTTAGAATAGTAATAGGCAAGGGTGGAGAAATTGACTGTTCATCTTTAGGAGAAAATGTCATTTCCCTAGAAAAGGCAGA
Organism: Petromus typicus; assembly: GCA_004026965.1. Lineage (NCBI taxonomy): Eukaryota > Metazoa > Chordata > Mammalia > Rodentia > Petromuridae > Petromus > Petromus typicus. The sequence goes on from PVIR01014657.1 coordinate 18,807, forward strand.
GGAAGGAAGAGACACTCCTGTGATTTTTAGCCTAGGAAAGAAGCAGAAGAAATAGATACCCAAGGACCGCTCATCCAAAATGAATGAAGACCCTATTCTAAAACAAAAGTAGTCAAGAGGGCTTCCTCTTCAACCATTTTTGAAGAAGAGAGAAGATTCTCTGTCACTGTGAAATTAGTAATGAGTGACAGACATTTCCCATAATCAAAATCTATTCACAAACTCCCAGGGAGGAGGGAAATAGCATGGAAGTAAGAGATAATAAAGTATCAGACCTGCCATCAGTACTTCCCTCTGTATGAAGGATAGTTAAATTTTTTAATTAAAACAATATGAATCAATCCAGTTTCAAAATCTAGTTTGCAAATACATCAACATCAAAAGTCCAAGTCAGTGTTGGTGTCAAGTATTTCCACAAAATACATCATTTGTCAATTTGGCTAAGGTTTTTTTTGGTTTGGTTTTATTTTGTTTTGTTTTTTGAGATAGGGTTTCACTTTGTAGTTCAGGCTGGCCCTGAACTCACTATGTAGCCCAGGCAAGCCTCAAACTCACAGCTTGGGACCTTGTGCTTGTGAGGCAAACACCAGAACCACTGAACCAAATCCCCAGGCTAGACAAGGTTTTGATGACAGATGCACACATTTCTCTAAGCCAGTCCAACTTAAAAGTACCATGAAAAATACTCTTAAATCTACCATGGCAGAATTTGTGGTTTGATTGACTAGGCTTTGGTCTAGACACAGAACATATATTGGATAGTTCTACTGTTCTGTGCTAGTAAGAGAGAAGTGATGAGTATCTTGAAAGTTTAGAGAAGCTCAAAACTGCCAGAGCTATCCCAGCTTGTCATTAATCTCCAAATATCAACCCATGCCCTGAAAATTTAGTAAATCTTCTACAGGGAAATGTCTGAATTGTATTTTTAGAAATATTTAATAAGTTTTAGCCATCATGAGCGAAAAGAGACTTAACACAGTGTTAAAGACATCCAAACAGCTTAGGTAATCATCAACAAATGAATGAATAGAGAATATGTGGCACATTCCTACAGTGGAATACTACTTGGCCATAAAGACAGATGAGTGTACATCACTGGTAGGAAAATGGATGGATTGTAAGACATAATATTAACTGAAATAAACACACAGAAGGTCAAATATTTTATGTTTTCTCTTATAAGGAAATCCCAAAATATAAATTATTTTAAGATCAAATAAAGAAGAGATGGTAAGAAATAGAGAGACAGAATTTATTTTTTTGAAGTACAGAAGAGGGGCCAGAGATTTAGCTCAGTAGTTTCGGTGCCTGCCTAGCAAGCACAAGGGCCCAGGTTTGATCCCCAGTAACCCCATACAACAATGCCAGGCATGGTGACCCATGCCCACCAGCAATCAGTACCACATACCATAGTGCTGGGCACGGTGGCTCACACCTGTAATCCCAGCACTCAGGAGGCACAGGCAGGAGGATTACCTTGAGTTCAAGGCTAGCCCAGGCTACAAAGTGAGTTCGGGGCAAGCCTGAACTACAAAGTGCGACCTTGCCTCCAAAAAAAAAAGAAATAGAGAAGGGGATCTGAGGAAGAAAGGAAAGAGAGCAGAGGATGGAGGGAACAGAGGATCAAAAATGACCAAGGTACAATATTAAGTTCAAATTCCCCAAAACAAGTGTAATTATTAAATATCATAAACATATACTAATAAAAAATTAATATCACTTGAAATAGTACAAAACTTTTCTAAAATAGTAATTGCACATAAAAATATAATTGGCTTAAAAGCAACACCAGTTAAACACTGTTAATTGTCCCCCAAGGGCCTCATGCACATTTTCACAGAGCGTTAGCAAGGGTACTGAGTCATGGGGGCAGTTTATCACTTTTCTAATGTTTTGAACCTCTTTAAAAGAAAACATACTAATGGAAGCAAAAACAGTAATATACTATAAAATATACTAAAGTAAGTTATAACAGTAGTAGCACAAAAGTTTGAATGGGTAAAATGAAAATACACTGCTGTGAGATATTAAGCCCATATGTATGTGAAATAAGAAACTCAAGTGGAAAGAAATTTGGCATGCTTTATGCATGTGTATTTTAAATAAGAGCAGAACAACTAAATGTACCGAGAGGAAGAGCTAGTCCTCATAACCCAATAGTGGAAGTTAAATGGAATGACATAATTTCCTTTGATTCTAAATAAAGGAAAATAAAAATAGATGGGGTATACTGCAAACACCTCTCAGAATCATAGATGTAATTACAGCTACCAAATAAACTAAAAGTGGGTATATAAGTAATCTAATTCAAAATTAGAGATTGTTGGATTGGATTTTTTTTTTTTAAGAAAAGCCAAATTGAGGTCTAAAGAATGGAAGAAGATATAGCATGAGAAGATGAAAGAAAAGAAAATTGATCTAGTTGTATTCATATTAGAAAATGTAAGCTTAAGGGGAAAATTCATTAAGATTCTGTATCAATCCTAAATAAAGAGAATAAAATTGTGCATAACACTTTTTTAACTCAGTACAATCAGAACTTAAACATTAGAAACAGTAGGAAAATCCACAAAATTTGCAAAACTAAGCTAAACAAAAATCAATGGAGGATTCAAAGAAATCACAATGGAAATATTAAAAGCTCTGAATGGAATGAAAATTAGAACATAACAAAATTTTGACACAATGCTAAAGCAGTGTGTATAGGAAAAATTTTAACATCAATGCTTATATTAGAAAAGAATAGAAGTAAATAATCTAAACTCCTACCTGAAGAAATCTGAGAAAAAACTGCTGGTTTTTATGCTACTGACATCATAATTTTACTTAAAATTTTTTACAGTATATTATTATTGTGTTTGCTTCCTTTAATCAATTTTCTTTTAAAGAGATTCAAACAAAATATTTTGTAATTATCCCAAATTAAATCTAAAATAATAAGAAGTAGGGTATAAAAAAATCAAAACAAAAATTAATAATCTAAAAAGTAGAAAATAAGGAAATACAAAATCTGGAGTTTTTTAGTACAGGTTAATGATATTTAATGAACATAAAAGCAAAGATATAAATCATCAATATCAGAATTGAGAAGAAACATTAATACAGAACTACAGATATTGAAATGAAAAGTGAATATTATGAATAGCTTTATGCTAATTAACTAAATTTGGTAATTTGAGTAAATTACTGGGTATTTACAAAACACGAAAGATAAAAAAGCAGAAAATTTAGAAAACCTGAAATGAAAATAAATATTAAAAGTTTAATTTATATTATCCAGGTATGGTAGCACATGCCTAAAATCCTAGCAGTTGTAAGCCTGAGGCAGGAGGAGCACAAGTTTGAGCTCTACTTGGGCTGCAGAGTGAATTCCAGGCTAGCCTGAACTACATAGTGACAGCCTTTCTCTAAAGCAGTGTTTCAGTTTATCTGCTAGTTAAATTTTCTAAAGATGGTTCTAGAGCCAGATGACTTTACTGGTGAAGGGAACAACACTGTAATAAAGAAATCATATTAATTCTACACAAACTGCTCTAGAAAAGATAATAGAAGAAGCTATTTCCTATTTGTTACTCTACCAAAACCAGACAGAGACATTTAAGAGATGGAATATATAGGATCCACATACCTGTTTCTATTGTTAAACACCAAATCCTTAACAGATTATTAGCAAATCAAGTCCAGTAATATACAAAACAGATTACACATCATGACCAGGAAATTAAGATTGGTTTCACTTACAATAAACACTCTAATTTGCTTTGTTAAACAAAAACTTACAGGATGGTCTCAATGACAATGTAGCTCATTGGAGGAGGAACACAGGCCCATCGAGCTCCCTTGCTCCGTCTTCTCATGTGATGCCCTCCACTTTGCCTCATGCCAGCTCCACGATCTTGGGTTTTACAGCCTCTAGATCCATGAGCTAAACTTCTATGTTTTATAAGTAACCTAGTCTATGGTACTGAGTTATGGCAACAGCAAACAGGTGAAGGCAGGCCCTCATCCAGATTTATGGTGGCTGGAGGGTGAAGAGTAACAAAAACCTTGACCAACAAGACTGTCTTCTGTTTCAAGAAGGACAGAAAAGAGGTGAAATGGAGCATGAAGTACACAGGAAATGACCATATGTTCAGTATGAGTGAATGTCATGGCTTGGGAAGAACACATGGGCATGTTGTAGAATGAGGATGAGTAAGAGGTCTGAAAGTGCCAAATCATACAGGTCCTCCAGCTGTGCTCAGACACACGGCAATGTAGAAGCTTCCAATGGGGACATCATTTGAACTGGGGAAAGCTCTCAAGGTGCAGCACAAGCCTAATTCAGCTTAGACCTCGTTATTTGGGGTCACCCCCTGAGCTCCCTGTACACCCCTATTACAATGAGAAAGTGAATGACATAAAGAAAAAAACGGGGCAAGTCTAGCAGCACAGGCACCCTGTAGATGTGCTGGGCAGGAAGTCAGCCCCAGGCAGAGGTGACTGGGGTCATAGAGACTACTTTGCTGGAAAGACAGTGCACCAGTCCCTGAGGAGGTGGAGGAATTGAGCCCAAAGTGAGAAAATGAAGTATGCTCTTGGTTTGTGCACTCAGAAGAGCCCAGCTCCTGGATGAGAACAATGGTGAGAGCACAGTGCTGGAGCCTGCGCTGGCACAGAGGCCGGGAGGGGCTCTGTTAGCTCACCGGTTAAAAGGCGTTACCAAGAGATGGCTGAGAGCATGGTGAGGACAAATCCCCAGCTCCTCCTGAGCCGCAGTGACCCAGCACCACCTCAGTATATAGGACGCTGCTTGGGCACTGATGGAAAACAGGCTGCAGGTCCAGGTGTGGGAAGGAAAATGGAGCACACCGCAGGGAGAGGGGGGTGAAAGAGAAACTCACTTTTGCAAAATCGATCACATGACCTTTACCGGGACTTTTCCTTTATTTCTTTTTGGAGTCTGAGACCTGCTGTGGGATGTACATGTTGTAAAATTCCAGCACATTATGAGAACATAAACTTTTTCTCTTACCAGTGGGATTTATCAGGACAGAATCTTTTACTTGAAGCCAACAAAATTTTCAGTGTAGGCAGGAGCAGTGTAATGAATCTCTGTTCATGAATAAAGGCATTTTTCACCTGCTGAGGCCATTAGTCATTATCCGGATCTCACTGTGACATGCATGGTGGAGAAGCCAGTCCAGTAAAAATAAGATACATTGGTAATTCCAAGCTTGCAGCATGAGTGAGTCTCCTATCAAGTCTCTTTATCTTTTTACATTTTTGGACTAAATGAACAAATGTTGCCACCGCCATCTATATCCTATATGTACACTTTAAAAACTTCAATTCACTCTTCCAAGTGCAAGCCAGTAAGGGGCAGGAGAGAACAGGGGGTCTGAGCACCTGATTGGTTGCTGGGGTTTTGCAGTGCCCTTAGGGCTCATTTGTGGAGAGGAGCAGAGCTCCAGGTTGGTGATTCCTTTCATTTCAGTCTCAGAACTGACTTCCTTGGTCAGGTTCACAAAAACAGAACAAAGGACTCTGAGCATTCTGCCCGGGTCCACTGAAGGGCATGAAATTGGGATCATCACACACACCCAGGGATTGAACAATCAAGAAAACAACAGGACACCTGCACCCAAGGAGAAGGAAGTGGGCAAAAGGAAAGAGGAGATGACTGTCAGACATTGTTGAAACAGAGGAGCAACAACAGTAGAGGGAGATGCAAGCATGTGCAGAGAGGACTAAGTCAGGATAAAGTGGAGTTGCAGCTTGTGAGCTGTGAGTAGAATGTGGAAAGAGCAAGAGGGAAATGTATCGCTCTCAAGGGCTGTCTCAGTCACTTTCCATTGCTGGAGCAAAACGCCCAACACCTACAACTTAAAGAAGGAGAGGTTTAGTTTGACTAAGTTTTTCCATCCATGACCTTCTGGCTCCAAGACAGATATTGCATGGCAGAAGGTGCATGAAGAGAAGTGGCTCATATTATGGAGCCCAGGAAGCAGAGAGAGAAGCAAGGAAGAAAGACAGGAGACACATGCTTCCAAGCCATGTCCACAGGGATCCGCCTCTAGCTCCAGGCCGCACCTCCTAGTAGGACGCAGCTGCGAAACTCCTCCACTGATGAGTACAGCACCCCATGATCAAATCACCTTCCAAAAGGCCCACCTCTGAGCACCTGAGGATTCTGGGGGACACTAGAGCTAAATCATAACATGAGCCTTGTACATGTGTTGCCTAATGTAATCCCCACACCCACCATGCTGTTATATGATTAATCCCATTTTAGTGGATAAAGAAGTTGACATGAGAGGTCAGGTTACTGGTACCAGGTTAGATGCCCAGATCTGAACCCGCAGCTAATTTGGAATCCTTGTTCATGTGCATTTCATCATTTCGTCATGACCGGGGCTGCCAGAAAAAAATGAACAGAAGCTCAGGGATTTAAAACATAACACATCATCCCATAGTTCTTGAGGTCAGGAGCCCCAAATCAATGTCTTGAAAGGGCAAAAAGCTAGTAAAGGGTCTCAGAGAGACTACCTCCTTGTGTTGGCCCTGTGATCACACTTCCGCAGCCTCGGCCCTCACCTACACATGGCCACCTTCTCTCCACCTTTGTGCTCTCCTCTTCCTATGAGGATAGGAAACCCTGGATGAACAGTCCTTTCTAAATTAGCATGACTTCATCTAAATTAGTTGCATGTGCAGTCTTCTTCCAAAAGGCCACATTTTGTAGTTCTGGGGACAACTCGCCACAGTGACATTCACAGCATGACCTCCTCAGCCAACCCAGTAAGTGTATACAGAACATACGTGACATGCATCATGGCACTTGCTCAGTCTGAAATGGAAAGGCAGAAAGTTTAGGGCACAATAAGTATTCAGTGTATGTGACCAAAGAACTTGAGCTATGACAGGTAATTGGCTCAGCTTAGTGGAGATGGTAAGAGGGGTGGAGAACAGGAGGCAGAGAGCTGGCAGGGAGCATGGACTCATAATCTATGACCCCAGCAGCAACTGGCATATAGTCCAGGATGACATGGCCATAAGCAGAACCAACTTGCCGAATATGATTCTTGATTCTGTTCACAGATTAAGATGGAGACAGAGCAACTCAATGTAAGAACAGGATGTTCAGCTCAGCCTGAGGTCATCTCAGCTAAGGAAGAAAGTTGAGCTCCAAAGCATCAGGAAGTATTAGAAAAGAGATGAACTTCGAGGGATTAAAGAAGAATGGGCCAAAAAAATATGCAAATTTGAAGAAAGCGTTTGTCACTCTCAGAAACAGAACAAAGTAAGCTTTTCAATGATCAGGTGCTGGCCCAGCAAGAATTGAAATAGAACACAAACTGCACAAGAAGGGGGCCAAACAAAATATAACCCATGCAAAGGTGGACTTTCTCACACTCAGCAAGCCACACTGCCCAGCACAAGATAGCAAGCCTACTGTGCAGGTGCTCCCCTCAGCAGCCAGGAGCCCACACGTACTACACCTGAAGAGTTGCACCTCCATGAGCCCATGAGCAGCCTTAGCAATGATCTCAGGGCAGGCTGGATGTCTACTGAAAGCTTTGTCTGTTCAGGAACTAATGTTCATCATATTGGCACCTTTTCTTCAGTTCTTTGTGCTCTTTGACTCAAAAGACCCACCTCTCCTCCCAATTTGGGGCTATGGTGAATAAAATGCCTAGGATCATATGCAACTCGGCACGTTCTGTTAAAATGTTTCCAGCAGAGATGTATCATCTGATTTACTTTTTTATAGAGAGACTTTATTTTTAGGGCAGTTTTAGGTTCATGGAAAAAGTGCAGAAAGAGAAGAGATAGTTTCCATGTACCCTCTGTTCCCCCACACACACCCTTCTCCACTATTAGCATACCTCACTGGAGTGGTCTATTTGCTAAGGCTGCCTTGACACATCAATATTGCTCAAAGGCCATAAGAAGCATTACGGTTTGCTTTTGGTGTTAAATACTCTGCAGATTTTTATGTGAATGTGATATGTATGCAGCATTATAGCATCACATAATACAGATTCACATCCTTAAAAATTCTGTGCTGTGCCTGTTCGTCCCTCTTTAACCTTTCTGTCCTGGCAACCAGTGGGCCTTCAGTGTCTTCATACTTCTGCCTTTTCTAGAGTGACTTATATTTGGAATCTTACATAACATTTCAAGATTGGCTGCTTTCACTTAGTACAGTAATATGCATTTAAATTTTCTCCATGAGTTTCTGTGGCCAAATACTTTGCAGTGCTGGATAATACTCTTTTGTCTGGACAGGCACAATAGACTTATCCATTCATCTACTGATGAACACTTCAGTTGCTTCCAAGTTCGAGCAACTATGAAAAAGACTGCTATAAGTAACTATGTGCAAGGAATTCTGGGAGGACACACTTTGGTTCATTTCAATAAACACCCAGAATATTACTATACCATAATGTCATAGTTTTGACATGTGGAGCTTTCAGAAGGTGACTGGAGGGTGTCTACCATCACTACTCCTGTTCAACATAGTTCTTGAAATATTAGACAAGATAAAGAAATAAAAAGGATATGGATTGGATAGGAAAGGAAGAAGTTAAATTACCATGATTTGAAGATGATATGATTCTTTACACAGAAGATACTAAAAGCTCCACCAAAAGACTCCTAGGATTAATAATTAAATCTAGAAGACTAGCAGAGTACAAAGTCATATATATGATAATTAACTTATAAGAGTTTATAAGATAAATGAGCTTGGGAATGGGAAACTAAAAGGAAAGTTGAAGGGAAAAAAGGATTGAGATGTGTTGTGTACAGTATCAGTTCCCTATAGTGAATGTAATAATTATGTTCTGCAAAAATGTAATAAAAATTTTGAAAGAAGGTGAATGGATAAAGGAGATGCCATATTCATCGGGTGATAAATCCACTCATGAGCCCCTGGCTGAAAGGGCAGTTAGGAGTGGGGCCAAGATGAAGGAGTTGGGTCCCTGAGGCTATAACTTTGAGGGTTTCCTCTCCCCCACCCCATATTCCCACCCTCCCAGCCTTCCAGTTCTCTCTGCTTCCAGCTGCTATGACGCAAGCAGCTTTCCTATACCAGCTCCTTCCGCCATGATGTCTCAGCCTTGGAATCAGCCAACAGTGAACTGAATCCTCTGCAACTATAAGCTAAAGGTTCCTCTCCTCCTTTAAGTTGTGTCAGATACTTTGTCTCAGAAAGAGAAAAACTGACTAAGACATACGAAAATAGTATAGTTTTGCAAGTAACTGCCAAAATGTCTTCAAACTAGCTGTATGATTTTGCCCTTCTCCTACCAAGGGAAGAGAGTTCTGGTTCCTCTATGTCTTCCTTAATAATTTGGTGTTGCCAGTGTCTTGAATTTTGGTCATTCTACAGGGTGTGTAATGGTACCTCGCTGTTATTTTTGACACATGATGTTGAACACCATTTTCTATGATTTTTTGTCACTTATATATCTTGTTTAGTAAGTGTTTAGATTTCTTTATCCATTTTTAAATTAAATGTTCATTTTCATATTGTTGAATTTCAAGAGATTTTTGTGTACTTTGGATAATAGCCCATTACACGATGTGCCATTTAAGATATTTATTCTGAATTTGTGTCTTATCTTCCCATTTTTGCAGAAGTTTTAAAATTAAGTCTAGATTATCAATTACTTTTTTCATAAATCATGAATCCTGCCCTTGAAGTTGTATTTAAAATGTCATTACCATAAGCAAAACCATTTCTATTTCCCTCAAATTATCTTCTCTCAGTTTTATAGTTCTCCACTTATCATTCAGGTCAAGGATCTATTTTCAGTTAGCTACCTGTGACAAATGTAAAGTAACAGCATAGATTTATCCGTCTGCATGTGGATAACCACTTTGTTCCAGTGTTATTTATTGAAAAAACTCTTTACTCATTGCATTGCTTTCACTATTTTATCAAAGATCAGTTGGAAATACTGACTTGATTCTCTGTCTGGGTCTTCTAATTGATTCCACTGATTAATTTAGTATCATTTTGTCAATAGTACAAACTCTTGATTACTAGGCATTTACATATAGGAAGGCTTGAAGTCAGATATTGTGAGTCCTTCAACTTTTTCTTCTCCTTCAGTATTTACTTGGCTGCTCAGAATCTTTCTTGGCCTCTCCATATGAATTTTAAAATTAGTTTGTTGATGTCAACAAAGTAGTCCTCTGGGATTTCAGTTGGGATCTCACTTACTCTGCAGCTCAAGTTAGGAAGAAATGACATCTAGACAATATCATACCTTTGAATCCATAAACACAGAAGATCCCTCCATTTATTTGTTTTGGTTATTTCTTTTATCAGTATTGTGGTGTTTTTCATATGGAGCTTTCACATATTTTGTTACAATTGTATAAAATTACTTCTTCTAGGGGGAGTGCCAATGAAAATTATACTGTGTTGTTGGAAAACTTCACATTTTACTTGGCCTTTTCTGTATACTTTAACTTTGTGTCCTAGAAATTTGTTAACATCAGGGAAAAGTTCCAGAAGGCTTTTGTTATTGTTTATTCTTTCATATTTTCTAGTTTGATTTTCAAGTGCTCTACAGACAAAGATAGTTTTATTTTTTCCTTTGCAATCATATATTTTATTTCCTCATTTAACATATTACCTCAGCTTTTGGGAATATATTGAAAATGAACACTGACGAGGGACTCTTGTTCTTGATCTCAGCAAGAAAGCTTCTAGTTTCTTCCAGTTCATGAATCACACTGCTGGCTTTCCAACCCCAGCATTAGACTACAGCTCCAGGGGGCTGTGATTCTCTGTAATTGCTCATGCCAGGTCAAGGTTTTGCCCTGTGACCTCCCGTCTCTGACAGTTCTTAGAAGGCTTGTTCATTTTTCCATTGGTTCATTTTTTTTTATTGTGATAGAGCCACAGCTTCCAGGCTCCTTATATGTCATTCTAGGATCTAGAAGTCTGATTGCCTATTCAAATGATTTTCTTCTTAAGATCCTTTATCATTTCCTAAAATAGCCTTATTAAATTCATTATTTATCAATATTTAAATTTACAATTAAATAGGGCCGGGGAGTTAGCTCAGTGGTTCCGGCGCCTGTCTTGCAAGCGCAAGGACCCGGGTTCGATTCCCCGGTAACCACATAACAATACTGGGTGTGGAGACCCACACCCAGCAGCAACCAGTACCACATACCACAGTGCCGGGCGTGGTGGCTCACGCCTGTAATCCCAGCACTCGGGAGGCAGAGTCAGGAGGATTGTGATGTGAGTTTGAGGCTGAGCTGAGGGCCAGCCTGAACCACAAAAGCGAGACCCTGTCTCAAAAAAATAACCTAAAAAAAAAAAAAATTTACAATTAAATATATTTTAGTAACTACCAATTGTTCTTGTGCGATCCATTGGACAAAAGACAGTTCTCTCTTTTATTAAATATTTAAAGTTACAAATTTGTTTCAATGTTGTTAAATCAAAGAAAAAATAAGCTTTCCTGCACTTTACACCAGAATTTCCTAGGTTACAATTCTGCAAGAAGAGAAGCCCAACTCTTCAACCATCAGAGTTTAAATTCCTACAGTACAGATACTTTCTATCTTTAATTCTGCTCTCTTCCAACATTATCAACAATTTTCCAAGAAGACTATAAAGTTTTAATAAAAACTAAAACTTTACACTTTCTTATAAAAAATCATTTAAAAGTTTTTGTATGCAAATCCATTATTCCATGCAACAAAAACACAACGATGAATAAAATCTAAAGTTTAATTATTGTCTATCAAGTTTCTTATAAAAACAAAAACACAGGTGATATTTCCATAGAGTTCTGGGAAATGCAAATGAGAATATCTTCAGAGTTTGACCTAGTTACCTGTGAAAGGACCGCTTGTAAATGTTTTGGTCAGAGCTCCTAGAATACTCTATCAGAAAAGAGAAGCAGCATTCCCAACAGTCTCCATTCACTGATATATGGTTAAAAGACGAAATCTACAGCAAGATTCATGCACTATTTGAAGCCTACTCCGAAAGGACGGGTGCACTACTCAGTCCTCCTTTTTCCAAGACAGCCAGGATCACCTCCATCCTCAGGTTAACAACTCAGGGAGAATTACCAGCACTTTTTGTGTGCATTCTCTAGAATCTAAACATTGTCCTCTTTTTAAATATGCTTAAGGGAAAACTTCAAAGACAGTAAGATTTCTCTGCTCCAAGAATAGTAGGATTTTTAAAAAGTTTCTTTTTGTTGATTTTGGATATTAAGCTATTCCTGGTATCAAACATCCCTGGTTCTAGTTTCCTTCTAAAATGTAGGGAATTATGTTAAGAAATGCTCTGTAACGAAATATCACCAAATCAAAATTAATGTTTTAAAAATCACACTTCACCTTAAACCAATGTTTTTCTTTATTTTCCACTAAGGGGATTATTTTCTGAGATTGAGTCTTATTAAATAGTTCAGGTTGGACTTGGACTCACTATGCAGGCCAGGCTGTCCTGGAACTCATGAAGATCTTCCTAACTTATCCTATGAGTGCTGAGATTACACGTGTGCCCCACCACACCCAACTCAGACCAGTGTTTCTTAACTATTTTTCCATCACTGTCCCTATAAGGACTTTTTGGATCTTTCTTTTTCCTGACTGCAACCCCACACACTCCATAAGAATTTGGGACTAGAAATACATGGTCTCTCTGTAGATATACTGTGGCCCACTGGAGTCAGATCATACACCAATGAATATCAAATACCAATCTTCTCCTGGAGGTTTAATACACCTCTTCTGGGACACAGGCTCTGGATGTCAAGGCAGCTTCACACGGGAATCATGAATATTTTAAGAGAGAGCTGCCTCTAGGTTCTTTCTTGTAGGAGGCCAAGCTCAGGCTGACCTATATTCTAGGAAATATAATGAAGATGGAACAGGGCTTGGCTTACATCTTTATCTCCACCTTTGCACAAACAACTGCCCTCCTTTGTTAATTATGTAAAGACTAGAATAACAGTTAAGGAAAATTACAGAGCAACTTCCCCATTCACTACCCAAGATTTTATGTCACTATTGAGAATTTTGAGTAACTTGATACTCAGAGGCTGTGGCCCCACCCAAAGCTGCATACAAGCCTGTGCTGCAGAATGATTTCAGGCTGGGCCACTAGTTCCTGTCCACTAGTCCAGGCTCTAAATTCACAAATACAACCCTAGGAAGGCAAAGCATATAGCAAAGCTAGTGGCGAGGATTTCATGTCAGGTAGATGTGTGGCTACTGACCTGATACACTGATTAAAATTGAAAGTCTTTGGCAAATATACTTGTTTCTGGCCTTTCCACCAGATACCAACTCATGCCTCCCATGCCACCTACATCTTTCATTTTCTTTTTGCCTGGAAATCAGACAACTTTCCCCTGTCAAAGGAAAGATTTCCACATGGTCAACAGTGAAAAGCTCTACTGAGGTAACCTGAGGTCACCCTGGCTTCTCCCAGACCCAAAGTTCTGGACACAACTATGATCATGGATATAAAGACTACTTCCAGGTCTGTCTCAAGAGCTCTGAGAACCACCAGATCTATATTCTAAAATAAAAATTAAAACTCATCCCATAACTACAAACAATGCTAGAAAACGACATGTATGTTAAACCAACCTCTACATTACTAGCTTCCCCAACAAACAGAATGAGATTTTATCTGCAACCTCAATCAACGGTGTCAAGGGTCAACATCTTTAGTTTCACTTCCCCCAACTCCAGTTACCTCAGAACCAGATTTCAGTTACTAGAACTAGATTTCCACAACCCCTCGTTAAAAGCCATCTGAAAGATTTTCGACCCTTCCTACAGGTACAGATCTACATACTATGGTCCTTCTTCCTGCCCTGCCATGCTCTTTCCAAAGTTGTAAAACTGATATCAATCACTCACATACTCACAACTATCCAGAATTATCTTTTTGCTGTGATCTTCCTCAGCCTCTTCCTCTCCCATAGAAGTACTGCACAACTATTTTCATCAACTATCACCTTGTACAAATTAATTCAGCCGCTCGAACAGCAGAATTTGACTCCTTGAGACTCTCTGCATTTAATTTATCAAGAGTTAATGGAAATGCTTTTGCTTCTTGAAAGAAAAGGAACTAAGTGGAATTCCCACCATGGTAGAACTTCACTATTAGATATTAATGCTCTACAGACCCAGTGTGAATTGACCGATTTTATGAGTTAGCAATTATAATGCGAACACTCAAAACTATATCCCAAGAGTTACTACACCAAGCTTAGTTCAGTGAGATGATGTGGTTGAGTTTTAATTGCAATGAATTTGGAATGGGGACATATATTTGTTAGACATAAATTTTCACTTATGGGCAAATTGCCTCCATAATAGGATCCTGCCTTCCCTCTTCAAAATATTCCTCCTTTCTCTTCCAGCCTTCTCTGACCTTCTGTTGCAGGGGATCCCAATTAGACTGGGAAAGCTACTAAAATGAGCCAAAGGGTCAGGGGAAATGAGGGAGAGGTGAGACAAAAAAGGAAAGAGAATAAAAGAAAGAGGAGACTGGAAAGCATTTCCCATACTTCACCCAGAGGGGATCTTTTGCTAGACATTGAATTTCACTCCAAGTACTTTAAGCAAGTATGGGTCCTCTTCACATCGTATCTCAAGGGATTTCTTTGGAACTTTAAAATACTTTGCTAGTGCTGAATTGCACAGCTTTGCTACAAACAGGAACCTTATATTTATGATTAGCACTTTTACAGAAGCTCCAGGCCACACACTGTCAACGATCACAAGCAAAGAAAAAACAGCCTCAGAGCTGCAAGTGTCTCATGCTGCCCTAAAGCTATGTTTGCCGTCTGGACCACACATTTAGCACCAACTGTCTTGGCACAAGTACCTTCTGATAGGGAAAGTGCTTGTCTTCCTTAAATTAGAAGTTTCTTGAAGGCAGGGCCTGTCTTTTATTCATTTACATATTCCTCACAGGGCCCAGAAAATTTACTAATAAGTACATAATATATATTTTATAAGCTGATAACTACTGCTACAGTTGACAGTGATGTACAGGAAGTCGGAGATATCCAAGTCATCTCAACCAAGGTTGTTACTGGGCAACCCTCTGGCAGGCTTATGTTGATATCATATGATAGACAGATTTTATTAAACACTAAATACACACAGATACAAAAGAATAAGATGGTTTTGGGTAAAATGAGCTGATCAGAAAAAGAAAGAAAGACAGAAAATAATGTAAGATTGTTTCTCACCACTTACTTCTAGGCTCTCTGCCCCAACCATGCAGCAGGAAGCTGACTTCCCTCAGGATCTCTGATCCTAGAAGGTGCTGTTCCCTGACTGAAACCAGAGGAGTGGAAACACAGGCCTACCCCTCCCCCCATCTGCTTGGTCACTACTGACAGGAAGTCTCTTCAACATCCGGGTTGATGTCCCGTGTTTATGAAGGTCAAAGGAGAAAACATGAAGGTCTGAAAGCATTTGGTCTTCCACAAATCCTTAATGGAAGAGGAGTATCTCTCACCCAAATGGACTCTGGTTTGGCTTAAAGGTTGTACCTATGTCTCAAGAGCTATCACCTTTGTTTATTTCAGTTCTTTCTAGGTTTGAATGCCTGGGAGAGTAAAATGTGGTTTTATCTGATAAACTTGTCAATGGCTGACTGAAGACTTAAAAGGCACTGGATTCTGACAGTTCTAGGGATGCAGATACAACTGGACTCTATCTTGGGGCTTCAGGTAATGTTCACTCAGGGTTCAGTGAAGGTTTAGGCCAATGCCGGAGGCAGATTAGCAAAAACATATCTGAAAATTGAAATAGCTGCTTGTTTCCCCACATCTTTAAAAGCATGGATAGTTTCTAAAGCCCTACCTATAAACTGAGAGACTATGGGAAGAGGTAACTCTATTCTCTTTCTTTAAATGTGTCAACTGAAAAATACGCATGTATATCTTCTGATAAAGCACAAGGGGAAAATAGCTTTTCTTCCCTTTGCAAAGGCAAGGTGAAAATGAACTAAAGTAAAATTGCTGACACTCTGTTTTTTATCACAGGGCCCATTTGATGTTGATGGCAGGACATGCCTAGGGCCCAAAGAGGCAGAAGTCTAGAGTCTGGAGTTGGCCGGGACTTGGAAGGGTGTCTTGCAGGACAGTTGTGCACTATTGAGGGGGTATCATAAATTGCAAGTGCCCCATTTGCAGAACCTTAGAGACGCCAACCGTGGCAGTTCTATTCTGGCCAGCCCTTGAGTTCCACTCACTGAGAAGGAAAACGTTCATTAAGATCCACCCTCAAAGACAGGAGTAGGAAGCAAGAATTCCATGGTTTCTAGTTGCCATTTCAGCAAGGACCGAAGCACTGGAGGGAAGTATCGAAATAGAGCTGTGGGAGCCAGAAGAAATGTGCTTCTAGCCTGCTTTCTACAAGATGCAGTCACCCCACATAAAGGTTTTGTGTTTGTTTTAGAAATACTGACTACCTAATCCCCTCTCAAGTAATCCCAGAGCCTAATGTCACAGATATCTTCATGTGGATATGACCTGAAAAGGTAGCAAAGCATTCCTAGAACATTTCCCATCGCTCAAGCAGGCAGCTTCCTTTTCTGTTGTCAAAAAGGATTAGTCGCCACATCTCCTTGGTCCTAAAACAATATTCACCATTCACCAAGCTCCTGCTAGTAGCTGAGGCTTTGAAAGACTGAGCGAAGCTCAGAGAAATCTGTCCATGACCTCACCATCCTGCAGAGGAAGAAAACTAGCCACACCACACCCAGAATAACGATCCATTTCTATAGGAGAAAGGGAAAAGATGTATGAAAGCATCTAATGGGGCCCCTGAAAAAGTGTCGGTTGCAGAAAAATTAAATGAGCCTATGAAAGTGAAAAAAAATATATTTTAAGATGAGATGGTGCACTTTAAGAAACTCTAGTAAAAGAAGTGGGGATTTTTTTGCATTTAGTAGCCAACTCTCACCCAGTGCTTTGACACTAGTCTTTCTGACGCACTAAAATTACTCTAACCTGCCTACCTTGCCCCATAAATCTAATCAACCCTAATGACTACTTTTGTAATAAGCATTTGCTAACAGAAACTTCCGAGATCACATCACTAGTGTGCCTAAAACTAATTAACAATTCACGCGGAGTTGAGAAGTTCACTCCAGGCACTTTTAGAGTGATGACAAAGTACGAAGTTTTTCTGCATGTCTTAACTCATTCTTTTAAAAGCAATGTCCTGGAGGAAACTCAATGCCAGGAATGACTCTATATGGGCAGATCTTAACTTTAATGTTCATGTTTTAGATCTCGGAAAACCTTAACAAATTCTGACTGAGGTCAGTAAAATATACAAGTATAGGCATGGGCCATGAGAAAAAAAGAAACAAGGAAAATAGTATTTCTTGGTGTCTGATGTATGAGTGATGCTCAGTGACTCAAGTTTTTATTACTTAGTGATAACAGTAATATTGAACACTTTGAATAAAAGGAATTTGAATGATTTGTTCATATATCTTATATGTGCAAATTATTTTCTCCCTTACTGGTTTTCAAGGATGCTAGTGACAAGCACTGTGGTGGGCTACGTAAATGACATCAGTACTTCCGCTCTCTTTTATCTGCTCTTTGCCATGTGACCATTTATCCCACTCACTGTGACTCTATCCTCCCACCTCAGGACCTACAAGGTCACCTGGCAGCCAGCAAGCTCCAGACTCATGAAGATCCTCAGATAAGAAGAGCAGAGCCACTGACTTGCACCTGGACCCTCGTTGACACAGATGATTGAGGATCATGCTCATTCGTCTTGTTTTGTTTGGTTTTGATGCTAGGAACTGAACTCAGGGGCTTCTGGATTCTCAGCTACATCAGTATTGTGGCAATAAATAAGTAAAGTAACTGAAGTTACTCCCATCACCAAATAAACATTCTATTTTTAGCCTCCATGCCCTACTCAAATATCCCCGCCTTAAAAAAAAAAAAAATTCATCTTTCTACTCCTTCACTTCTACACTTGTGTAACTAAATAATCCTGGGTTTGGGGAATCACATAACTGCACAGATCGGGGCTTCTGGAGACTAGTGGCCACTCTATCTGAGCCACTGTCTCACAAAGCAGAGAAGCCTCACTCCTTGTTCCTGGGGAGACCCTATCCCATCCCTCTGAGAACTATTTCAAACTTCTCTAGTGCTCCTTAAGCTCCCAGCTACCTACCTAGGGCGACCTTCCTTCAGAGGTACCAATGGTTCCTTCTGTCCTTATAAGTGTCATTGAGCACAATCAAATTTGGAGAAATGGCTTATTCAGGAAAACATCATCTGTTCACAAGACATTGTAAAATCACTATAATCTTTTACTTGCATCTGAATGTAAATAAGTTACCCATACATATAACTTATTGCTGTTATTGTCCTCCCTTAACAAAAAAAACCAAAACAGCAAAAATTTTCACTAGTCTCCCAAAATTTCTTTCATCCATATGAAACAACTGGTCCCTGCAGTTCTTTCTGCCCATTTGTGCAAAGTTTATAATCTAGGGTCCAAGGCTACATCTGCTGAATCCTAAATACTGTGAAAGAGGCCCCTCAATTTGTGTTCTTATTGAAATCTGAATCTGGCAACAATGCTGACTTGAACTCTTGTTCTCAGCCTGTCTGCACACTGGGGTCTCTTGGGGAGTTTTAAGAAGTCCCCGAGCCTGTGCCTTCTCCCCACACCATGCTCCAATTTAATTGGAATGGAACAAGGCTGGGACAGCTGCACTGCTAAGAGCTCCCTGGGTGATGCTAATGCGTAGCGGAGCTTGAGAGCCACTGGCTTTGTGTGATACATATATGTTTGGCCCAGGTGTGCAAGAGAACACTCCAGGCGAACCTCAGAGGGTGGGGTTGGGGGTGATTTAAAAAAACAAAGTAACTCACATATGCAAATATATCCCCCATGACAGTCCACCTGCAAGCAAATACAATGAAGGTCATTTCCCTTCAAACAGGAAAAATAAATCAAGATTTTGGGTTTTCTTCTTGCATCCAGAATAATCCTCAAAACTGGGGATGTTGGAGGAAGAAAGGGGAGAGAAGACAGACAGTGCAGTACATTGTAAGAAATCTATCAGAGCCACCTAGGAGGGATTGAAATTCATTATTTTAATATTAACTAAAACAAACACCTCCAAGCTGTACATATGTTTATCCAGTATGCAAAGACAATGTAGCCTTTTTTTTTCTTTTACTTGTTTTCTAGAACACACCTAATCTTCCACAAGAGCCTGTATACTGGAGAGGGCCAGACTGAGCAGGTAGGATCTATTCAGACAAATCTGATCTACTCATCTGGACACTAAGGTGGGGGTAGCCTTGTGCCACATGCCCTTGAAGAGTAGAGTCCGCTTTCCCGACCCTCATCCTCCCTGTTTAAGTCCCTCCACACCATACGAACCAGCATTAAGGTGCCATCTTCCTGCACCCTCGTGGCTACCTCACTGGGTACAAAGGAATGCCCCAATTCCCTGCACTCAGTGCACAGGCCCAGAGCCCACAGTGCCCTCTGCATTCATGCCTCTCTCTCACATCAGGCTAGACCCAAAGGCCAAAGTATTTTCAGGTGTGGTAGGGCGCCTTCGTTCCTACATTGGTTTTCCCACAGGACTTCCCATTTTGTGTTCCCGCAGCCCACCACCGCAGAAGTAACAGAGGCTTCTTCTAACTCCCTCTCTCTTTGCTCTCTCTATCCAATTCTTGTCTTATGTTTAATGCAAAAATTGTGCAAGGAAAGAAATTGGTTTAAATATAAAAGAACATGAATCACAAACTATCTCAAAATACCATTTTTACCAGTCAAGCTTTCATCCTACTTGTCTTAGAGGAAAAATGTGTACAATAAATATAGTTGCTATTGTCCATATGTTGATTGTTGTCTAGCTAAATGTTTTGTTTGACTCACTGTAAAATGAATGGGGAACCCCTTGTTAAGTCGTTTAAGACTGTGAAGGAAAGCATTCAGCTGAACAGAGCCCACACAGGTGTCTTCCCATCCAACCAACCCTCAACTACACCACACTATGAGACCACCTCCACCCTGGTGTTCATCAGACTTGCCAAAGCTAACTGGGAAGGAAAGAAACAAAAAGACCAACCTGTGGAATTTTCCATATGATTAATGTTCAGATGCTGGAAAGTTCTCCATGTTATATAACACAACTATCTTTTTTTTTTTTGGCAGATTTCACTTCAAAGTTCTCCTTTAGACTCTAAGTACTTCAACTCTCCTTCAATGTCCTTCTTCTAATTAAAGGAATGTTCTCCAAGCTGATCAAAATGAAGAACAGAATTTTCTTCCTTTTTTCTTTTGTCTTTCCTTCTTTATTTCCCTTTAATGGGAATAGAGGATAGCACACCTTTACTTTATCACCCAGTCATTCATAAGGCTAACAGCAATTCTCCTTTTTGGAGATGATGCTGAACTCTCCAAATTTACTATGAACATAATGACTCCTAGAATTACAGAGCAAATGGCAGCTTAATAAAAATTAAAATAATCTGTAACAACTTGTATCTATTTCTCAATACTGAGAGGGAGCAGCGGTTAAAAACCATAGTTGGTTGAAATTATATTTGTCTTTAAAATACTACTTACTTCCTTCAAAGTAGACTTGAGTATGGTTTTTTTACATTGTTAAAGTTATTACTCTGCTGAGTATCTTCCAATCAGAATGTATTTTCACAAGAAAAATTCACTTTAAAGTACAAAAGAAAATGAAGTTATTAAAACAGTTGTTTTTAATCGTGTCATAGCATATTTTAGGAAGTATAACATATTAAATATGTATGAATTATTGAAATATGAAGTATATAGGAATAGTTTGAGGTCTCTTAGGTAGCACAAATCTACCTACCAGCCATTGCTTCATTTGGGGGCAAACTTTATAAATGTCAACATTAAAGACAAAGGGATTAAACAAATTATGATCAGAAGAGCAAAGTGCTTATTATTTAATCACAAACTGCACATACAGATTAGCACATGGTGAGAAGA
>PVIR01014658.1:0-39857 GCA_004026965.1 Petromus typicus
AAAGGGCAACCGGTGGCTGAGGGAAATATGATGTCACAGCTGACTTTCCAACCCTGCTTTTTGCTACAGAACCTACAGAATTAACTATTTGTGGAAATATTAATTTATGCATTGTGTGGTAAAGCTAGTCCTCATGTGTGGAAATATTAATTGACCATCATAATGACTGTGCTCCACTTATACCAGTAGGCTTGGATTTGGGATTTTAGACCCATAGCTTTAAGCAGGAGAGAACAGTTGCATGTGGTCAACATAATAGTTCCATGAGGTAGATGTGATAGTCCAGGGGTTCTGGAATTTTTTTCCAAGTTCACTGCCTTACTCTGACTAGACTAAAGTGTGGATCTCAGATTCCATAACAGTAAATTTTCACTGTGTTCTCCAGCCTGACAGTTTTCAGGAATGGAACTAAAGAACATTTATCAAATTAACATGAAACTAACACAGTGAATAATGAATAGAAGGTGATCTTCATGTCTGGTGCTGTAGTTTATTCTATTTTTTCTGTACTGGATTAAGATTACGCAGAGAATCAGAGACCAGGAAGAACCAGAAGATAAAGTGTCCATGGCAAAAGAAATAGAAGTGACTTGGAATCAGGTTAGACTTTATAATGAAATGACTGAAGCAATTTAATTGTAAGACATAAATTCACAAACCAGTGTGCTTAACTTATAAGACTGAACAACATAATGTCATGTATAGTTAAGATTAAGTTCATTTGTCTCAAGAAGGCACATGTATAATCAGCCAGCCAAATTTAAAGACCCAATTCAAAAATGGGCAACTGAAATGAATAGACACTTTTCAGAGCTTTCTCTGAGGAAGAGCAGCTCAGAAGTATATGAAGAAATGTTCAACATTACTGGTCATCTGAAAAATGCAGATAAAAACAACACTGAGATTTCATCTCACTCCACAAATAATGGCTGCTATCTCGGAATTAACCAGCAACAAATGTTGATGAGGCTCCAGGGAAAATGAACACTTCTCCACTATTGGTGGGAGTTTGGACTTATACAACCTCTGTGGAAATCAGTATGGAGATTCCTCAAAAAGCTAGGATTAGAAGTCCCATTTGATCTGGCCATTCTTCTGCTAAGTGTATAACAAAGGAATTAAAAGATTCATATCAGAGCAACATATGTGCACCTATGTTTATAGCAGCTCAGTTTGTGATTGCTAAATCTTGGAAACTACTGAAATGTCCATCAACAGGAGATTGGATGCAGAAGATGTGGTTCTTTTATAGAATGGAGTATTATTCTGCCATAAAATGATAAGATTGAGGCATTCATACTCAAATGAATGTACCTTCAAGACATCCTCATAAGTGAAATAAATAGGTCACATGTACGTAAATACCATATCTTTTCTCTGATGTGAGAAAATGACATAGGTGAGTTCTAGTTGATATTGTGAAGTAGAAAATATTTAAAAAGAAATAGGGTGTGGGGTAAATAACAAGGGGAAAAAGAATGTGATAGTAATAATAATGAAAAAAAAGGAAACCTAGCTTATGTATATAGGGTGTGGGAGGTTGCAGGGTGGGTGGAGGAAGGGAAAAAATGAGAATCGAGTTGTGTCATATTCTGGTACAAACTTTCAATGTTGAAGGCAATGATGATGTGTATTCATAATGTACCAATAAAGATTTGAATTAAAAGAAAAGAAGTTAAACTACAGAACTCAAAGTTGTATAGGCAACACACTCTGACAATAAAGGCTTATGTTATAGAGAAGACTATCTGTGCCCTCCCCTCCCCTCCTCCCCTCTGTTTCATCTTTTTCTCACTTCTGTTCTTCCTTCCTCTCTTCCTTTTTTCTTTCCTCTTTCCTTCTTTTGTTCCACCTTTCATGAATATATAAGGTTCTATTGTGTCCTTGGCTTTCTACTAGCACTCAGGATATAACACTGAACCAAATACATAGGCCAATATAAACAAATACATAAAACTATAATAGGAGTATAAAGAAGAAAGTAAAGTGTTACTACAGTAGTTTAATGACAGAACTTCACATGAATTGGCATATTAGATGGCTCTTACGGTATTTACGGTAAATCTGGCAAGAAGAGTTGTAGTTACTTTGTTATCATTTGGGTGGAGAAGCATTTGTGCTAAATGCAGCTATTACTACAGGTGAGGTTGTGCCTGGAAAGAAATGCTAATGTCTTCTGTGGCTGGCATATTAGGGCCAAGACAGTGTTGTGACTGAAACACTTGGATAAATTATGTGGCACTAAGTTAAATTTGCATTTTAGATAAACAGTGGATAATGTTTAAGTTAGAAGTCTGGGGCCTCCTGTTTATCTGAAATTCAAGGCCCTGCCTGACACTAGAGAGGAAAAGAATAGCTAGAAGAGGCAGACACTGGAGGCTGCCTTAAGAACTTTTATTTCATTCACAGTTCAAAGAAAATGAGTTTGAGCAAGTGAGAGAGATGATCCAATTTATTCTTTAAAAACTTTATTCTGCTGCACTGTGGAGAGTGGATTAGAGGGGCAAAAATAGAAGCAGAGGTACAGTAATGAGGTTTTTGAAAGTGTTTAGTTTAGAAAAGATGGTGTCTGGTCCTGAGATTGTGGCAGTAGTGATGGAGAAAAGTGGTTCGAACCTAGACGTTTTATGGGAATCAGGAGGACTGTCATGACAGGCACTAGAGAGATAAAGTTAGTAGAAGATAATTCAGGTAGGAGGAGAGATCTGACTTATCCTAAAAGATAGGTAAGCCAATCTTTGGAGAATACTTGAAGGAGAATTTCAAAAGTTTATCTTTGTCCATGTTAAATTTGGGCCGCTTGAGAAATACTCAAACATTGTCCTCAAAGTTGGCCGAAACATGTGACTATCTGGGACTGAGAAAAGGGCTGTGGTCTAAAAATAAACATCTGTCTTGTCAGGTTATGGTACAACAGAGGAATTGGTTGTTTTTCCATTGGGTTCACTTTATTAACGTTAAACTGTCAGTCATATTCTGAAAGTAGAGCTTTTGCTTTTGATTGTCAGTGGGGAAATAATTGGACTTCATATGCAAAATACTTAAAGAAACATTTCTTAGAGCGGGTTACTCAAAAATAGCCATTTGTTTTCTTTTGCTTTTCCTTCTTATGGAAAGGAATGATGACCCAAACCTGACTGCTTGTCAGCAATAGAAGTTGGTCCCTGGGTACTGGTCCTCCTGACCATGGACTGAGCACGGCTGCAGACCACTGTGCAAAACTGCTGGAAGTGGGGAGGAACTGAGAGAGACATTTTCAGACTCTAAAACAGTTCTGTAATAATTCAGGTCAGAGACGATTAGAAGGTAAATGAGGGGGAAGAATTCAAGAGCAATTTCATGTGTAGGCTGACAGAATTTCAGAGCTGATTGAAGATGAGCTATAAGGACAAAGGATCTTTACAGTTTTTCTTCCAGTGTCTTCCACGTGTTTGAGAACTAAAACAGAGAAGCATTCTTCAAACATTCTGAGCACTAATTCAAGCAAAATGACTACAGTGGGAGAAATTAGATGTGAGATTTAAGATTTTCTAAAAGTGCTTGATAAAGCTGTTAGATCCAGAAATTTAAGTTGACACAGGCAGGCTAGAAGCTGTGCAGGCAACTGCTTTGGAAAAGGTGGGGAGGGTCTCTTCTAACAAGATCCTTCAGCAAAGAAGTAATCATGCTCATTAGAATACAGAATTGGGGAAGACTGGACCTTAGTTGTGAAATCAGTATTTTTCTTTCCTTTCAGTCTTGGAGATTAAAACACTAAATTTTCACATTTTTAGTTATCAGTGCTCTGTTGGCTTTTTGTAGCTCTGACAAAATAGCCAAGATAATGAACTCACAGCACTTTCTCTGGCTGTGTGTGGTCCGCAGTCACTTGACCCTTGTGGCTCTGGCCCAGGGTGAGGCAGAGAGAGCATCGAGGTAGGAAGCTTGTGTGGGGCCGCCATGATCCTGCCACCTTCCCAAGGGCCGCCCTGCTGTACTGGAGGCCAAGATGTGGGAACACGAGGTTTGGAGGACATTTCAGACCCAAGCAGATGTTATTAATAGTGAGAAAAGTTACAGAAATGACTGTCTTCATTACATATTACACATTCACATACTTTCCTTGGTAGCTGTTGTTTTTAATACACAGAAATGTTTGGAGTATGTGTAGTTGAGTTATGTACAACATCATTTCAAATTTAAAGGAATTCTAGCATTCTTTTATTGATTCTTATTGAGCATATCCAGAGCATTCTGTGTTAAAAGCTCTTTAACTGGTTTATTAGTTATGCTTTTAAATGCTTCTCTGGAGTAGTTGGGTGACAAATCTCATAGTACACAGTCTTTTCATGGTTAGCTTGTGAATGACTTCTGTCTTACCACACAAAAATAGTGCATCACCGTGCAGTAATTTTAATGACTCTAAGTTGAAGAAAGCAAATTAGTAAGATTGAAAATATGCAACAAAATAAAGCTGTGTGCATCAAATAATTAGTAAATGATACTTCAGCCATATAAGTTATTTTAATAATCAATTTCTGATGTGAATAATGTGTGCATTTTGGGGGATCTAGGACAATGACAAAGTGGACAAATTATATTGGCTTCGTAAATGGGACAACTCAGCAGGAAAGAAAATAATGTGAGCCCCAGAATCTTAGTTCAAAATTAATGAAATCCTTATAGTAGTTGTCTGCTTGTAAAGCACTGAGTAATCTTCAGATAATCGATTGTGTTTCACATTATAAAATAGAGAAACAAAACAGCATTTGTCTAATATATGTTATAATTTTCGTTTGTTCACTGAGTTAAAATTTGACTTCAGTAGAGATTGTACAAAGTATTTTTCATGTTTCTTGTAGTTAACATTGTATATGTTTGTATGAAATTATTGGGCCAAATCAAACATGAATCTTTCAATCACTTCTAGGGACTGGAATTAATACAAAATTCCCAGCCATGACTGTCACATCATCTCCCTCCTGGCTCATTGTCCTTACTAAACATGCATCTTTTCTCAACAACTTCAAGAATGAGGTAGCCAGATCACTGTTGTAGAAGAGGGAACCATTTAGATAAAATGAGTTTCATACCTTTGAGTTTAGGTCATGTACTTTTTTTTTTTTTAAAATTATCTTTATTGGTACATTAAATATACACATCATGATTGCACTCCATTTTTTGAAGTGAAAGAATTTAGATTGATGACTTTAGAATTTGCAAAAATAGTTGCTTTGGTTTCCAGACTTATGGTTGGAGACAGTGGAGTGGATGGAGGGTTTAAGAACTGACTCAGTTAAATAGCAAGTGGGAAAAAAAAGACTCACCACTAACATTCTGAAAGAGAACTTGCTGTTTCATACTATGCAAAATGACAGTAATACCAATAGTGATAACAATAATTTTAACACTAAGAGGGTGTAACTTTTCACTATTATAATATGACTTTTGTTTAATATCTATAATATCTACAATAAAATTATGCACTTTCTTATATGTTCCTCAGTGAACATATCTTACATTAGTGTCAAATTCAGAATAATTGAACTATCAAAGATAGTTTAATCATACATATATAATTTGTCTCAGCAAAGGCCAGAACTGAGTTTTGATCATTTCTAATAATTTGTGGGGTTATAATTGAAACAACACATCTAGTGTGAAGTTTAAATTCAGCATTTCATAAATTTCTACAGGTTTTGTTTTCCCTGCTAGTCCTACATTTATCTACAGATTCTTCCTTTCCTTCTTTCTTTCTTTCTTTTTTTCTTTCTTTCAGTTTTTTGAGATGAAACTCCTTGTAGTTCAGCTTGGCCTTGAACTCACTATGTAGCCCAGACCAGCCTTGAATTCATGGCAATCCCCCTGCCTCTACTTCCCAAGTTCTGGAATTACAGGTATGAGCCGCCACCCCTGGCCAGATATTTCTAATGTATAGTGGTTTTGGTACCTTTCAGTAGATTATGGTAAAAAAAAAAAATTACAGTTAATTTATTTTTAAAATCGTTGGCCAGTTTCTAAGGATTAATTGAGTTGTGTATATATATTCCTATATTTAAGTATTAAATAGAAAAATATGGCATACAATTTTATTATCAATAAACTTCTAATGCTGTTTAGGATTGTATTAGCAGCTTTCTGTAAATTTCTTTCTGCAATATCTGTATATAGAGTCAAATAATAATTATGATGATGATAAGGTTTTATATTTGATTGCTATGGAAAATTTTACTATTCATTGATGGTTTCCAGATTCAGTGAGATGTTATCCTCATGTATTTTTCCAGATGTATATTATTATCACAGTTTCATAGATGATGATGGAGTTTTGGACAGAATCCACGGAGTAAATGACAGAAGCAAAACTACAATGTACATTTGTCTCTGTAGTTTAAGTACTTTTCTTCATAATATTAGAAATCTGTTCCTAATGTAAGATATATTTTTATATTTTAATAAGAAATTCATAGATATTACTTTATTTTCACCATAGGCTAAATTGACCAACAAAGACAGCATTAAATTTCTGGATTTTTCTTTTTTCTTAGGGAGGGATTTCTGTTTTTTGATCCAAAGACTTTAAATACCTCTTTCAGACTGAAATATTCAGATTTCAGGTTAGATTCTAGGACTCTATTATCTGTGTTTTTTCTTTTTTTATAGACTAAGCAGTTATTAGTGTAAGACATTAGGGAAATATAAAGATGAAGAAGATACTATTCAGACTTATAGAGAGATTCCAGTCTTCTATAAATCAGACTTAGAGATTTATTTTTTTTTAAAATTGATTTTATTGGTACATTTTATATACATGTTATGATCACAATTAACATTAAGAGTTTGTATCAGTACCTGATAAAACTTGTGATTTTTCCCATGCCCCATCCTGTATATACATAAGCTTTGTTTCCTTTTATTTTATCATCACTTTTTTTCTTAAATGTACGATAGGTTTTGTAAAATTATAAAATATTCAAAGGGAAAAGGAGGATGGCTAAGCAAAGAAGGGAAAGATGAAAAAACATATAAATTTACTTTGACAGGACAAGTTTAATATGCATAAAGATAAAAAAGACAATTGGAATTCAGAGGAAAGATGTGTGTGTGTGTGTGTGTGTGTGTGTGTGTGTGTGTGTGTGTGTGTGTGCGTGCGCGCGCGTGTATGATCAAAATGCCAGGACTTCAGGCCTAAGAAAGTGTGGCTATTGGACAGAAAGAGATGAGTGACATTTCTGTGAGAAAAGATGAGTGATGCGGGTCTCTGGAGGTGCTGAACGACAGTGCAGTGTTCGTCTTTGGCAATCTTTCTTGGTGTTTGAAATGTACTCAGAGGCTCAGTCAGGAACCTACAGTAAGTCCTATTTTTCAGGTTTTAGTCATTTCCCAGAGATTAAGACCAAGCTTCTTTCCTTTTTTTATTTTCAGCATAATTTTCATTTTATAATTACATACAAGTGATTTAAAAACATCTATTAAAAACCCCATAGAATTATTTGCCTCTTGTTTTTACTCCCTGACATATAACTGTAATAAAGTGCATTCTTTATTGTTGCAGGTGAAATCATTGAGAATTTCAAAATGGTGGACATTTCACAAATATTAGCAACTTCCTTACATCATGCTTTTATTATTTTTCCTAGTTATTACTTTCTTCATTTAAAAGTTGAGCACCTTCTGTTTATGACCCACTAGTAATCACTGGATATTATTTCTTATTTTCTGGAAACATATATATTTTTCCTATAAAATTAGTACATATAACAAGGTTATTTTTGTAATTATTTATTTTCAGAGATTGGATTTCTTTATTTATTCTTCTCATTCTTTCTCAGACTTTGGATAAGGACAGACAAAACAATATTTACATATAATTAGCTGATTTACTACACAAGCAGTAAGTTCTGCTATAGTTGTTCCTCCACCAAAAATTTAAAAAAAAATCATAAAGAATTTTAAATTATTTACCAGAAGTTATAGTTTAAAAATTAAATATACTCAGCTGTAATCATTTTGATTTGGCTTCTTCTGTTCCAGTTCTAGTCAGTCATCTGTCTGCTTCTGACACTTTCCACTCTACCTTTGACTTATAAGCTCATTTTGTTCTCGAGGGGTGGTTGCAACTCAAAGTGGTCAGTTGAAGGCATGGCTCCTCTGTACACCTTCAAAGTTTCTCTCCTGTATGTAGGCAGATCTGTGTTCTCAGAGGGACTTTGGCCCAGGCTTTCTCAATTCACTGCATACAGGAAAGGATGACGTAATGTTCCTTTCAGAACTCAGAATCTATCTACAGATAGATTTCTATCTGAGATCACCTGGAACCACAACTGGCTGGCACTTGGGTCATAACTCAAGACTTTGTAAGTAACAACTAAAGTTCTAGGTGTAACCCAGCTTGTTTGTATGTCAGGGCAATGGTCAAGGGTCCACTATATCTGAAAAAATAGTTTTTCAAAAACTGTCTGGCCTTTCTCTATAAATGTCTTTTTATTGTTTTATTTTTGCTGTGCTA
Organism: Petromus typicus; assembly: GCA_004026965.1. Classification (NCBI taxonomy): domain Eukaryota; kingdom Metazoa; phylum Chordata; class Mammalia; order Rodentia; family Petromuridae; genus Petromus; species Petromus typicus. The sequence goes on from PVIR01014658.1 coordinate 8,489, forward strand.
AAACTTTCATTTACTATTGGGAATGATACAGACATACACACAGTTTCTTTTATTTCTATTTTTCTTTCCTCTTTTGTTGAAATGTCTCTTTTGATCTTTATCTTTGCTGATTTTTATACGGTAAACAAAGACAAAGCTTGTCAAAAAGAGAATAAACAAGGTATTTCAATTACATCCAAGACCAAAGCTTTAGGACACTAATACAGCATTCATTAGAAGCACTTGTGAAAATTTCTAAGTACTCATTCCTTTCATTGTAAAGTATATGTCCATAAAAAGCATATTACTCTTATGATTAACAAAGCGATAGTTCTGCTGTGGACCACTGTGTTTGGTTTGAATTCACATTACCTCTAAGAGCCTCAGTTTCTTCATCTGCCACTCCAGGGGATTCGATTTCTAAAATATCATGAAAGTAAAATAGAAAAAAAGAGAGAATAGAGAATTTCAAGTGTCAAATAGCTCTAAAACAAAGAACAGGGCTGGTTTTATGGCCTTTTAAAATATGCAATGCTGGTTCTCTAATAAGGGAACACAGATGCTAGGCTTGTGAGATTTTAGTGTTGTGAGCAGATGACTGCTGCAGATTAAGGCTCCATGAAGAAGTCACATATAACCGCACACTCCATTAAAGCTTCAAATGGTGCGAGGAAGTCTGACTGAACAGATATCAACTAAGGGAGGGTGAATGGAGTAGAACATGTTTATGGTTCCGCAGAATCATATTTTTACATCACATCTTGACAACAGGCTAAAGGAAAGAGTTCTGATTGCTTTTCAGTTCTATTGCCTCTTAATTATGCTATTGCAAATAGAGAATTATCTTCTCCAAATAGTTGTCTATATCTTCATTCTAGTCTCTTCAAAAATAGTTGGAGAAGTGGTAGTGAGATTAACAGGGAAGGAGATTAATCCATTTAGCCTTCACATTCAACCATTTTGTTACAGGATGGAGCTTTCAAAAAGCTGTCTGGTGATGATTTTGTTGTGCTTGCTTGTTGTCAGGTAACTCATGTCCAGTGTCACATCCACTCTCATCAAAAATTACAAAGTGAGAACCTGGAGGTGATATAATAGGACAAAAAATATGGATTCACTGTTTATTGAGTTCTAGAATTTGAAATTATTATTATTTACTCTTTCTGAACTGGGTTATGAAAGTGCAGAAATGACCATGGTGACGTGGCTGAGTTATGAACTAAATTCCGAGAAATTTTGGGTGTATCAAATGACTTTGTATCTCATGAAGAACAGTATATATGTTAAAATTTCTCACCACTATTGGTAAAAACTTTTACTATGCCCATTTTCTTAATGTGGTAAGCCAGTATTTAGTAATGCTAATTATAATACAAAACTCCCTTTATTCTTGAAGCATTTCCTATTATAAATGATAATATTATGAGGAGAAAAAATTTTTGTACAAGGATTGGTTATCATTTAATTTAATGGAAAATTACACTGCGTTATGTTTGTACTAAGCATTTTAATTGCATTATGTCACTTAGTAGTGATCCTTAGAAAGGTTAAATTATTGACAGTCACACAACTGTCTGGTGGCAGGTTTAGGACCAAAACACCTACAGGCCTGGTGTTTTGCACTCTTTGGCATGCTGCTTTCTACCTTGACTCCAAATTTCTCCATTAGCTGATGTCTTGCAACTTAAAATTATTAATCCTACTTATCCAAGATATTCATATTGGTTCAGTGAGTTGAAAGTCTGAAAACTAAAAGCAATTGTAGTAAAAACTACAAAAACCTACCAACACTAGACCCATAGGGTGGCTGTATTTTTAGTGGTAGACAGGATAAATTTATACAGCTATTGTCAGTGAGGCTTTTAGCATGTATGTAAGGCAAGTGATATCAAGGAAGACACTCTTGGGGCCAGATACTAAGTTATCTATTATGAGCGCCAGAAGTTAAAACCTTCAATCTGAACCCCACTGAGCTGTGTGCATTTGCCTCAGTCATTTGAGGTCTTTGAACTGTTTACCTTCTTTATCTGAAAAGTAGAAACTTAGAAGAATTTCCTATATCATAGTGAGGTTTGAGTGTCAAAGGAACTCATCCTAGAGGAAATGCCAGTAAGTATGTGGCCTTAATAGAACAGGAAAATTGAATTTCCATTTTAGAATGTTCTCATAACTATTTGTCAGGCCTTTACTCACATATGCTGTTTGCACTTTGTTATAGTAGTGATTGGCTCATTTCAATCCTAGCACCGACATTTTTGTTTTTTGTGTACAGAACACGTCTTAAAAAAACAAAACTAAAATAATGGTTCAGCCCCACCCAGAACTGTCATGTAGCAGACATTAGAAAGCTATAGTAAAATGTTTGTAGGATATCAATAATGAATTACAGCGTAAATATTTATGAAGTGCTGCGAGGTAGTTAGTTTCCATCAAGCTGGGGACATGCAAAATTGAATAGATACTGACACTAAACAAGACTTTGATTAAGTGGTTGTGGCATAATCCTTTTCTAATATTAAACAAATATCTTCTTCAACATAGAGGTTAAAAAAAGATCTTGAAATTTTGGTAGCAGCAAAATCTACATATTATTTTAATGGATTATGAATACAGTATGACATTGCAAATATCTTCATTTTTCTCTAAGTTTACACAGTGAGGAGAAAAACACAAAAATATTTCTGTATAATAGTGCCCAGATATTTTGGAAATAAATAAAGGCAGGTACTTCACAGTTCTGGCCACCATTTTATAATCAATACATTAAATCATTTAAGTTGGTTTAATATTTCTTTCCTCCAATATTTTGTCCTATCCTACTGCTAGATTTTTTTTTCTTTTTTGGAAAGCTCCATTTAGAAAACACAAGAAGATATGGAAATTCTGTTTAACAACCTTTTCAGAATTAAATTGCATGTATGCATAGTATTTTAAATGAGAAGTTAAGCATAGCCTGAAGCTACTATATGAATAAAATTTCTTACAACATAAAGATGTTATCTCTGAATCAAATGTCTTCTTATGAAATGAAGTTCATAACCAATCATTCTTGTACTATTGCAAAAATATTATTGTAGGCAGATAATATAAGCTTTTAAAGTAGCACAGATTCCATAAGCCATATATTTTTACTACTATGCAAGTATTGAACTTTTTATTTAACACATGCCTGGTACTCTTCTAAGTGCTTTTAAGACTTGAACTTGAGCAGAATTCAAGGCAGAGCTATGGAAAAATAGTTTTTAAAACTTGGAGATAAGTTAAAATGGTTATTGCTTGATTTTTAAAAATTTAATCTCACGTAATTTTCCAATAAGCTCATCTAAGCTATATTGAGGATGTAACAATTTGGAAAATAATAAAAAACTGATAAATGTGCACCTTGTTTATGGTCTCCTGATATTAGAAGTTGCCCTACAGAAGTTTATAAGTTCATATAATTTGATATCGTGGAGATATTATTAACACTAATGGCGATATGTTTTCATACCTCTATTGAAAGTTAACCTAGAAAATATTACAGGCAATTTAACACTTGACTTCAATATTGCTTGCTAACTATTTTATGATTTCTTTGTAATGATTAAGTACGTGTGTGTGTATGTGTGTGTGTGCATGCATGAGTGTGTGTGCATGCTAGCAAATAAACCCAGGGCCTCACACAGGGTAAACAATTGCTCTACCACTAAACAACAGTCCCAGCCAAGGAAAACAAAAAACAAAAAAAACCTTTAAGACATTTTTATGCATTTTTTTGAGAATTGTACTTATATAGTTACAACAAATATACTAGTGTTATCCCCATTTTATGGATGTTGAAATTATGCTACACCAAGCTTAAATAATTTGTCCCAAGTCACACACCTAGTGAGGTAGGGAAAGTGAGATTAAGATCCATGTGTTGTGACTTCAGCATTTGGGTTCTGATCCTAAGCAATTTGAACTTTTTATTTGTCACAATATTTATTAATAATATTCTTCCTCTTTGAATGAACTGGAAGCAGTTTCCTAGTATCTCCATACAATATGCAAGGTGCTCATGGACGTCTTCTCTGTACATATACCTGCCATGACTTAGGAACTCTTACTGCACAAAGCAGCACTGAAGAGCCCATCTTCCGCAAACATGTTGACCTGCCCTGTGGTGCATATTGAGCTTCAAACACTTTTTGTATAGGGGAATTATCATCTTCTTCATTAACAAAGGCTCCGTAGCGGTGCTTGAGATCCTGTGTTCTGCTTTGTGGAGATAACAAGCATACCTCTGAACACTTCACGAATTATTTCCAACCAAAATCTCTTTTGAAAAGACAATTACAAAATGAAAGAACAAAGCTACTGGTTCTGATAGAGTCAGGCAATTTTTATGGGAGTGTGCCCTGAATTTTAATTTGGTAACTCAGAGGCAAACAGAAGCACTGTGTGTACAATGAATTAATGTCTGTTTATTGTGACATTGGTGGTTCAATAAAATGTCCTAGAATTTTTTACATGCAAATCTTAGGTGAGTGGAAACAGTACCTAGAGAGTTTGGGGAGTTTGAGGTTAAAATGGCTCTAACTGTAGGATTAAGGACTTCCTGGAGCAGATGCATGTTACCATGACAGAGAATGGCCCAGATATCTTGCAGCTATATGAGCAGAGCTGCAAAGAGAGGAGAGTTAAAGTGAAAAAATGGAGAATGTCACAAGCTGCTACCTTCGGTGCTTCCAACTGACCACTTCTCAGAATGTTCTCTGTAGGTGGTAACACTAGAGATCCTTCAGAGTGGAGAAAATGGTCAGAGTTACCTCAAATGTTTTAAGAAATTCATCATTGTACCATGAATTCCTCGGTTGTTCTGAAGCACAGGATGAAAGAGACAATTCTGAGAAGAGGTTATTCCAGCGACTGAATGGCGAGGATTTACAGTTGTTCTTTTGATCAAGATTTCAGGAAACGTTTGTTTTCAGTAGAAAGAATTCAGAGTGCCGTTTGCTCAAGATGGGGACCAGAGAACTGAATGTTTAGAGAGCAGGTGGGCCCCGAATCACTGTAGTAGTTCAGGTGACAGGTGAATGAAACACGTCATTGAGCACACGTTTTAGGGGGGGAAAATTGTCCCTTCTGGTTGGCCATCTCAACACTCAGTTTGCAGATTATATGAAATAAACTACATTTTGGGCTGCTACCTTGTGATTATTATATGTAACACAAAATGCTTTTCATTTACCCTAAAAAAAGTTGACTTTCTTGTTTGCAGAGCCCACCATATTGATTATACCTAAATCATGTCATAGGCAGTGCAGGCTGCAGAGTCAAATCCCTCAATTACTTACGTTAGGAAGTGAGTCTGACTGAAGTTAAGGGCCTCATAGAGGTATCATGTGAGCCATTTAGTAGTGCGTGGGTCAACATGACTTGCCCATAATGTCATGGCCTGGGCCAGACTCATGGCCTGTGAAGCTGTGGGACTAATACCTAATAACATCAGAGCAAATTGCACCCAAATTCCTTTCCCACAATTAGCATTTTCATAGCTTGAAGGATGATGCTCTAATTACAACCACAAATTTTGTCAATCTTGCTTCTTATCTGAAAAATGCTGTGACTCCTTAAAGACTTGCCTGCATTAGTTTTCATGAAGTCACGTACTATACATATTGCATTTTTATCTTAATTGATGAAGAATAAAAATCAGTGGGTGAGAAAGACCAGTGCCTTTTGCCAAAGGAGGGCTGGCTGTCCCACTCCACACTTTCCTTTTTGACTTCATCTTTTTAATGCTTCTTCAACCTTGTGGTCCACACTGGGCAGGTGGGGACTAGAGATTTACTGCAGGACTCTCTGGTAGTTTTTCATGTGTTAAAAGGCATGCAACTTTCTTTTAGTAAATAATTTTTAAGACTCAAAATATTTTTGAAAGCACTGATTTGCTTAAATTTAGGATCTTTTAAGAGAATTTGATGAATACCACTATCTTGGTATTTCTTATATACTGTATTTTATTTTGTGGTAACTTGTTCAAGTAGTAATGCCTTCTCCCTCCCATGTTCTATGTGTGCAAATATTTTACCACATCAAAAGCCCAGAGATGAGCCAGCCATTCAAGAACTCAGAATTGGCACTCTATCTTTCTGAACATATTTATTTTTCTGGAAAAATATATTTATTTCATCAACTACTAGGACTGTCTCATTGCTAAGCATTTCAAACAGAAAATCCTACTGTGCTTCCAATATCGAAACATCCAAGCCTTTTGCATGTAGTATTGTGTCATTTCCCATTATCTCCCAGGAAAGGTTCCAGCCTTTTGTGACACCTCGCTAAAACTGGCTGTTAGTTTCTACTCTGACTCTTCTTTGAACATACACATATTAGAGTTGAAAGAGAAAATGGTGTCTGTTGAGTGTGTACATTAAAGAATTTTTAGTTTTTCAGCTAAGAATAGGAAGAGGTATTCCAATCAGAAGATCACACAACCAAGGTGTTATTAAACTGTTTTCATTTTTACCCCTGGATAGCACTTATGGATCATGACTCAAGGGAAAATGAACTTGCCTTGTTGAAGCCTTTTCTACTTGCTGTGAATGTATCACTTCTTTTCCTTTTTTTTGCAATCATATAAGAAGGAAATTTGACTGAAGAAGAATGCCCTTAAAAAGATTGTAGCTTACTATGCTGTAAACTTGATATGTGTTTAAATAGTGCAATATAGTTACCATTGATTGTACTGACAGTTCATGCATGATAAGGGCAGGAAGGAACTGTTTATCGGCACGTGCTACAACTTGCTAGTTTTGTGCTTGGACTCAAATGTAGGTGAGATATGAAAATGTTCAGGGGAGAGTGAGAGGGAATATGTAGTTCTCCTGTTCTGAGTAGTGCAGAGAACTGGAGACATATTATAGAAGACATGACTACTATCTCCAGGTTTTTACTGTTGTCATGAAGAAGTGCTAAACCTCTGTACAGTGCTCTGAAAACTAAAGTTAGGGGAAGGGAGTCGGAACCATATGAAGCTAAGTTTCAATTCAGTGAAAAAGAAATAGTTGAGTACAAATGTTATAAGGAAGGAATAGGCTGTCTCTAGTGGATATGTGTTTTCAATCAATGCCAGCATATAAAAACTATTTGTATTCACTAGTAAAAATGGTTTTTGATAACATTCAATAATGAGCGCACAGTTGCAATAAATGAATTTTTAATACATAATATATTGAATGAGTCAATATTGGCCAAATGAACTTGATCATTGTTTAAAGTAGGGTTTCTTTTAAATTAAAACTCTCCTCTGAGTTTTAGTTCTGAGTACTTTAGTTCATATACTTCAAAAGAAATAAAACAGTAATGTGTGGTAGGAAGGCAGATACATCTACTATTTTATACTGCGTATAGGATCATTTATTGAGAGTAATAGATGGATGAGATCTTTCAAATTATTGAAACCAACTCCTTAATTTTATAAATGAGTAAATTAACTCTTGAAAAAGTATTGTGACCTGCACATATTCCTAGAGTTAATGTCAAGGCTGAGGTTAAAGGTCAGATTTTTGACTAAAATTTTCTTTTCTCCATGGAAAAGGTTGAAAACGGTGCATGCTCTCTTTTAAAAATATCTCCATCAACCATAAAAACAGTGTTTAAAGTATGTCAGGAGGTGTTTCTAGATGCACGATCATGTCTGCCTCGATGTTCTGAATTGATTAAAAACATTTACCTTTTACTGTCATGTTAATATTGAGGAAGAGTTGACAGCCAGTGAATAAAGTGAATAAAGACACCCTGCAAGAATTTTATGAGCCTGCCTTTCCATGGCTGACATTGGCAACAGTATTTGTTGTATTTTTGATGACACTTTATAGAGACAGCCACCAAATGATTTCCAGAACTGCTTCATACAGTGGCAAGAATGATGGCATGCATATGTTCAAACTGAAGGAGGTTGATGGCCATGTGTCTTTTACTGTAATAAACATCAAAAATTTAAACAATAACTGTATATTTTGATCCCATCTTCTCTTGAGTTACACTGAAGGAGACCTGTAGACTCATTATGAGGTGTATATAAGTTTACTCAAACTTGAACACAAGCCATTTTGATACTGTGGGTTTTCCATAATTTCTGTGGTAGTGCTTGGGGCTCTGCCTCTTCTTCATGTTTGGTTGGTCTTTGAATCTTGGAAGTTCCAAGTATTTCATCAGACCTCAACCATTCATGTTGAATGAAAGCTTCTCATAGTGTTCTTGGATTCAGATTTGTTAATAATAAGGGTAGCATTTAAAACCTTACAGGAAGTAAGATTGGTTTTTTTTGTTGTTGTTGTTGTTTTAATTTAAATCTTTATTGGTATATTATGAATACACATCATCATCACATTCAACATTGAGAGTTTGTACCAGAATATAACATGACTTGATTCTCATTTTTCTTCTTCTCCTACCACCTTGCAACACCTCACCCCATATATATGTAAGCTTGGTTTCCTTTTTTAAAAAATTACTATCACATTCTTTTTACCCTTGTTATTTACCCTTATAACCTATCTCCTTTTAAATATTTTCTATTTCACACTATCAACTATATATACTAGAACTCATTTACATCTTCATTTTCTCATACCAGAGAAAAGATACAATATTTACACCTCTGTGACCTATTTATTTCACTTATGAGTATGTCCTCAAGGTGCATCCATGAATATTAATGACTCAGTCTTATCATTTTTTTATGGCAGAATAATGCTCCATTCTATAAAAGAACCACATCTTCTTTATCCAGTCTCCTGTTGATGGACATTTTGGTGGTTTCCAAGATTTAGCAATCACAGACTGAGCTGCTATAAACAAGGGTGAACATATGTCACTGTGATATTAATTTTTTAATACTTTTGTGTATATGCCTAGCAGAGCAATGGCCAGGTTGTCCATTCATTCTGTCAACTTCAAAATGACTCTCCCAGTATCTGCTCCATCCAAACTTCCAGGCAGACATTTACACAAGCCTGGACATACATATGTACATGTATATCACTTTTATCAGGATACTGTCTGAGACAAAGAGATGCTTAAATGTTATATTATTCTGACCAACAGAAGGATTAAAGTTGTATTTTATAAAAGATATTACTATGTCTGTATGTTCCAAGATTCAAAGCACTTTGCCAAGTATATATTTTCTGCAACATATACAAAATATTACTTTATATCTTTGCTATTTTTTGCTCAATGCTTGCTACTTTGTTGGTAAAGTACACACATATCCAGCAGAGGTGGTCACACTTACCAATAGTAAAGAAAATAAAACTGTTCTGAAAGCCACAGTGATACCAGACATCTCTGAGTGAGAGGCCTGCTTGCCTTCCCTCGTGTCTTAACAGTGATGAGACCAAAGAAATAGCAAAGTGTCTTCCTCTGTTTACTTTTTTGAGCATGTCATGGTTTCTAAGTTAGAACTATTTTTTTTTTACATCTGCAACTAACAAACTACCAAAAATTGACCTCTCTGAGCTCATTCGCAGTTTAATTAGCCAATTATTTTTCTCTGGGAGTGCAAGAGACCAACTGCACCTGCATTCAGTTTTCTTGAGAATTAAGAAAGGAGCATTTTAACAATTCTATTTTGGTTCATGATTCAACTTTTTCACAGGAGGGAAAAAGTGACATTGTCACATTGCAATGTGTGGTAATATATTTGTGATTATTTTACTTGTATTTGTAATGTAAATTTCATTACAAAATGCAAGGTGATTTGAGTTTTTTTAGTAACTCAGTGAATTTATTCTTTGAATTTAAAAGGCACAATCAAAAGCCTTGTCTAGGTTGATAATGTAAACTCATTATTGTTCAAGTTTAACCTTGAATCTTTAGAAAACTAATGAAACAACAAGCGTAAAGCAGTGAATATACATGCACTTATGAGGAAGAACAGATGCAAAGAAAAGCACAACTTTGATGCTAGGGAAAATATAGAGAAGCCTGTAATGTCTTATTCAAGTCATATAATATTTTTTCTAGGCCTTAGGATTCATATAGTGTAATGCTGTCAAATGTTAAAGTATCCTATTTGATATACTCTGTAATAATAAGAAAGTGTGGTTTGAATTGTGCAAATCTGAGAAATGCAATCACTTTACCTCGGGATGAGCAAAATGAGGAATGTATGGCAGGAAAATGTATGCTTATGAGAATGCATTACTTGTTCAGTATATGTGTTTATGCGACACTTTATTTGAGATTTTTCTGTAGCTCTTACTGATTAAAAGACAGAGGACATATTGCTGATTAACTATTTAATGTTCTCCAATCTCTGGTCACTGCCAAACTGTTCACTGTCATCTCTTGTTTATCTCTCCTATTTATGATTTAGAGACACCAAACTAGTTTTCTATACCTAGCTACTCTACTCATTCAAGCACTTTGGAAAAATAGTACTACTATTATAGGAAGTTAAATGAAATAAAAATTGATATACAGTGAGAGAAAGATTGGGCTCTCAAGGAATTCAGAAAAATATAGACATCAGAATTATGGCTACTAGAGCACATGAGAGAGTCAGGGCCTCCAAGTAAAGTTACAATGGCCAGACTTGCCTAGATCCTTAAAAGAAGTGGAACTTGAGATTGTACTGCAATTGGTACCCTTTCCAAAATATTCCTGTTTTAGTAGTCATAGTTAGGCTAAAGTTCATGACATCAGCCATGTTTCCTTGCTAAATTCCCTGCTTGTAATCCTGTAAATTGATGTAGCTTGACTCATGTACTAACACTGTGACTTTACTATATAAATTACTCATAACAAAAGGCCTCAGGCTGTGAGAAGGGGATGTGGGTGATGGTGGGTCTGTCAGCCGAACTCCAGCACAGGAGCAGGACGGGGCAAGCCGGTGAGCGTTGCTGTGAGCATCCTGTGCTGGAGGTCACCGATTTGCAAAACAAACAGACCATGGCTGAGCAGCTACAGAATGAGACTTCACCCAGTCTGTGGCTGGGTACATGTCTCTTTGGGCTGCCCAAATCTCAAGTGAACTTCCAGAATTAGAACTGGTGACAAAACAGATTCTTGCATTTCATGTTTGAAGATTATAGTGATTAAGAAATTTTTTTTAAAAATTTGCTTCATCTTATCATTTTATCCTTTGGATACTTATTTGCATGAAAATTTGAGTTTCTTTCTTTTTTCTCCATGTCTGCTAAGAGACTGAAGCAATAGAAAATAAACCAGTCCAGAAGTATGAAAGATGTACTCAAGAGTTTTGGAGGCAGAGTATTTATGGCCAGCCAAGACTGACTTAGAATTGCTTCTACAGAGGTCAGCCCTTAAACAAAGGCCCAGAGTCCCTTAAATAAACCAGGAGAAGAGGTGTGATTACAGATAGGAGACACTTAGTTTATGTACACCACATTTAGGTACAAGGAGCATAGGATTACATGATTGGGTAAGGGGCAACATTAGAGGTGAAGAGTACAGCATCAGTGTTTATTACACTGTTTGTATTCCAAGTAATACAGGTTAATTAGTCACAAGGATCCATCAGTCAAGGCATATTTTCATAGCCTTGTTTTCATACAGCTCTTCAGGAGGCAATGACATTCTTGTGTTATCTGAAGCTCAAGCCTCATAAAGAAGGGGTGGGGGAAGTTGCCAGTTGGACGCTCTTCTACCATTTAGTGAAAGAAGCTCTTTCCTAGTGCAGTATAATTAGGGTTTTTCTTTTTCTTCATGTCAATGTTTTTTTTTTTTCTTATTAAATTGCTATATTCCATTTCTCTACTTCTCTTTTTGAGTTTTCTGTTAAAAAATTAACTTAAAGTTCGGTTAATGCATTTTAATTTATCAATTGCTATTTGATTATTTTCCAAACATACTTGGTCAATTTTATAGCATTTTATTGCATAATTATACAGACTGTGTATTTATAATAATCTTTTATATGTTTAAAAGTACTAATCTTATATTCTAGAGCTGATAAATAAAATTTCTTAAATAGTTCAAGTGTGATTTTTAAAATAATTTTTTATTTAAGTGTTAGTGCAAATGTTTTCCTGAGACAACTCATTTTCCTGGGTGTTTTGTGATTATGGGTTCATGGATCTTGGATCTGTATCCAGTGGGCATTTTGGAAAATAATTTCTATCTATTCTAAAAAGAGAGTCTAATTTTGTGACAATCATATTGAGGTAGGATAAAATATATAGATGGAAAAGCAGCATGAAAATCGTTAAGAATAAATAGTGCAACTTTAAGAGAAAAACTCAGTTTAAAATTTGTTTTCTTTTATTCCCCCAAACACAAAAACCTGGGCCATTTCTTTGTACATACAAAGATATTTTAGCCATTTCCTTCTACCTGCAAATTAGTGTGGGCATTCACTTTTTACCTGCAAATGGACTTCTTTCACCTGTTCATAGACCACTTCTTTTCACCTGTAAAATAAGTCTATCTTTAGAAATAAATAGCTATCATACCTCCCTCATAGAGCCTAATGTTGTTATCCATTTGTATCTTTTTACATTGATTTAAAAGTTGGATAAATTTCTTTTAAGTCTCATATCAACATGTCTAGGTCCAGACGACGTGTGCCTCACTCTCCTGAGTGTCCACACTCTTTCTTTGAGTGTGTACTTTAAATTTCATGCTTAATCCTTCATAGCTCTTACTGAATTGTTCTGAAAATTATTTTTTTATGATAGCAATTAAAGAATCTGTCTCTGTGTTTCAGGATGCTGGAGTCTCCTTTGTCAGGTGGTTTCTTGATGGTTTCTATCCTAAACAAAGAATTAGTCAAGACAAGTGCAAATTGTCACGAAGTTTTACATTTACTAAAGGCAGAAAAAGAACCAGGTTCCAAAGAGTGAATTTGGTCCAAGAAAAAGTAGGAAAAGAAGTACGTTTTTCTGGACATGTTGGTACACATCTCAGAACTCAGGAGACTGAGACAGAAAGATTTCTATGAGTGCAAGGCCAGCCTGGGCTACCTAGTGAGTTCTGGGCCACATTGAACTACATAGTGAGATTCTATCTAAAAAAAAATATTGTCAGCATGGACACTGTTCAAGAGAGAATACAGTAGTAAAGAGTTCACTGACCACCATTCATTTCATCCACTCATGCTGATGTAAGGTCCAGGTCATCCTTTTGATACAGCAGATAGAGAGATAACTTTCAAATCTACTAGATGTCATATGCAGTGAATTTATGTGCCCTAAAGTTGAAGAATAAATTTTAAGGAACAAACAGAAGTTGAGAGTAGGAAAATTCACTGGAGAGTTGGAGTAGAGAATAGGAGTGTGGAATAAGTATAGTTCCTGATGGAATAGCTGCTAATTCTGCTAATTGGCAGGCCTAAGAAGAAAAAGAACAGTTCCCTCCCTTTTATTGCCCTAAATGTCTTCAGATAACACAGTATGAAAACAAGCTATGAAAATATGCTGAGATTGACATAATCTTCTGACCAATTAACCACATTATTTGGAATACAAAATTAGTGAAATATGACACTGATGCTATCCTCTTCACCTCTAATGTAGCCCCTTATCCAGGTATGTAAACATATGCTTCTTGTGCCTAAATGTGGTGTATGTAAATAAACTAAGTGCCTCATATCTGTAAAAACACCTCCTTTTCTGGTTTATTTAAGGGACCCTTGGCCTTTGTTTAAGGGTTGACCACTTTAGAAGCAATTCCCAGTCAGTCTTGGCTGGCCATAAATACTTTGCCTCCAGAACTTCTGGGTTCATCTTCCATACTTCTGGACTGGTTTGTTTTACCTTGTGTTGCTTCACTGAGAGACAGGAGTGGTCCTGAATAGGTCGCTATTGAGCCCACCTCTCAAAGGAAGTTTTTAGAGCAAAGTTATGAGGGGTGGGTATGATATTGGTAAATGCTACAATCAAATAACAAGATTACAAGTATAATTGCCTAGGTAATATGGACCTAATAGTAACATCATTAACTTTGGTCAGTAAAATCTAGTCTTAGTCTTAAATCTTCTTAGTTTTTATAGTCTTAGTGGTCTTAGTTTGAGTGGGTTGAGGAGGATGGCCCACTCCCATTGAGATACTGCCTATTTATATAGGAAGGCACAAAATGGTGATTCAGTAATCTCAAGGTTCCTGCCTTAGGGAAGTAGGCAAATCTGGCCATTGTGATTTTAATCCTCTTAGAAACACCTTCAGTGACAGCTTGCTTGGATGCATTCTCATTCTCTACAACAACTTTGAGAGCCCTGTCTGACTTCTTACAATATTTCTGCCTAACTTAGCTGCCTGTATCACTATCCAAAATCTGTAGAAATTCTCAAGAGAAAATTTTGCAGAGTCTTATGAACTGTTTTTCACATATGTCCTAAGATTTTGTAATTAACACATCCTACCCACTTCCACAGATAGTATGCCATGTCCACCTGTAATTCTGCAAATAACTGGTTACGCTTTACAGTGTTTCTGCCACACTCTATTCTCCTGATTTAAACCTGCAGTCTATTTGATAGGTAGCTTGGACTTAGATTCTTCACCATGGTTTGAGGAAAATTGTAGTAATGTAGACACTTACATTACTTCAAAAATACTATAAGACAGTCAAGCAAGGCTGGTTCCCTCATAGCAGAAAACAATTGAGATATATTTAGGTCAGGATTCAAAAAGGAAGAACTACCACACCCACATACTTCCCCTAGAGATGAATAAGAGTGTTTGATATTCTAGGTAGACATCAATCACCTCAACTGGGGACCGGAACCTCCCTAGCCCATTCCCTCTGGGGAAATCTGTGCCAGGTCAATGTACTTGTTATATGACTAGCTTCCTCACTTGGTCCCCATTTAATCAATATTACCTAAGTAATTGCACTTGTGGTAATTTTATTGGTTGGTTATAGTTTTGTGCCACCTTGTGATTTCTCATGGGATCAATGTCACTGTAATGATGATACTTATAATCTCATTAGTTGACAGTAGTTTTGTTCTACCTTGTACTGGCTTCATCTTGTGGCTTTGTGTGATAAAGCAGCACTGAGAAGCACAGTGGGCAGGAAACCCACTTCTTGGCCCTTCTTCTCTTAGACAGAAGCTGTATTTCTTTAGATAAATCTTCCTACTCTTAACTTCTGTAGTCCCTAGATTTCATTCTTCGATTTTAGAGAATCAACTTGGCATTTTGGATATTAAGCAGGTTGCAGTCATTTTATTTCCTTTACATTGTTTGGCTTATTTTGCTTAAATCATTTGGTCTCCTATATCACTAGGACTCTGACAACATGATTGATGTTGCTACCAATAATTGACTAGTTTAAAATAGCTTGTCTTCAAGTTTTGTACCATTTGAGTAGTGGTGTTGTAGACAGCTAAGTTAGGTAGAAATATTATGAATAGTCAGAGAGGATTAGAGCCTCAAGGTAGTCAGTGCAGAACACATTAGAAGGGAGGCTAGGCCACATCTGTTGAAAGCCAGGCCTCAGGATAAAGAAAGAATGACTAGGGCTTCATGCCTCCCCAAGAGAGGAAATTGAAAATTATTATGTAATTGCTATCACCTGACGCAATAAAGTCTCTATAGATATAAGCCAGGAGGGTGACTAAGACCTCCTGGTCCATCCCTTCCTGGCCTTATTCTTTCCGTGTACACTTGCTACGTGACCTGCTTCCTCATTCGATCAATATTACCTGTGACTATACTTGAAATTTCATCGGTTGATAATAGTTTTGACTCATGTTGTACCCCCTTTGTGATTTTGTAACCAACCACCTCATGATTTTGTTCTAAAAAACTGGCTTTAAAAAGTAGACTTGTTGGCAATCCACTTTGGGGTCCCCTCCTGTCCCTCAAGAGCTATCTCTCTCAACAAATTTTTCTACTTTTAACTTCCATTATTTAGAATTCATTCATGGATTTTAGGGAACATGAACTTGGTGTAGCTGACATCTAGCAGATTGGGAGTTATATTATTTCGTCTATATTAGTACAGCTGAAAGGTGAGGACAGAAAAAATTAAAAAAATAAAACTTAGTTTGTGGTTGGGAATGTGTCAGACAGACTTTTTCTTTCACTGAATGGTCACCATCTTTCACTGAAGTAGACTCTTTTTTCTAATGTAAAATTGAAGATTGTTGCATAATCTTTTAAATGATCTTCCTCTTTTCCTTCCACTTTCCAGCTTTTCACCATAAACTTTGAAGAGTAGCTCTACTATTACCTTTCCATTTAAGTAACTGTCTATGTCTTTGAGTTGATTCAGAAAGCTTTTACACAGATTTGGTTACTATTCCCAATGGAATTAGTTCAAAAACCTATTTAAAATAAATAACCATGTACTTTGCTTTCCCTAAATTTTGAAGTTTGAGTATAAACTTCTGAGTTTGACCTTTAATAGCAATTTCTTAGAAGCTGATATTTCAAAGTTGGAGAAATTCAGTTAAAATTGGCTTTACTACTAATGGTTACCTGTTTCCTTTCCTTGGAAGGTCAATTAAGTTATTCTGAAAAATGGTTTAAACTGAATATGCTTATAGAGTGTTTCTGCATTTATCATTATAATAGACTTTTACAACATATTTTGGAAGCATAATCCTTGCATCTAGCAACTCAAAAAAAGCTTATTTTAGATGACAAATAAATTGAATGCTTTCTCTGACTTAGTAGAGCTTATTTGGTTCATATCATGTCCTTAGAAACAAGAAATTCAAAATCTTCTATGTTTGTAACAAAGCAAGACAAATCTACATTTTAAAACATCTTTTTCATAATGCAGCCTTAGTTTCAGTTAATAGAATACACTTATAAAGGATTCTAAATGAAGATTAGGAAGTACTTGGTTATTAACTGTGAAAGTGTTTTATATTAGTCAGCTCTAGATGAGATTGGTATGTTTTGCTTGATTTCCTATTGCATTTTTATAACTCCTGAAAGTAAACAAAAAATCCCTAGGGTCCTAATTAATAAGTTACTTCCTGGTTCTTTGCAAAATATACAGAAAAACTAGACTTCTTACAGTAAACATCCTGTCTGATTAGAGGCTACAGAGGTATAGTTGCAAAAAAAATACATCTGTTGCTCTATGTAACACATTTCTTGCTTAGGGTGTACTTAATCAGTAAACATTCTGAGATGGAAAATAAGAACTCATATTACTTCAGGCAGGTTAAACTGATCTTTTTTTAAATTGAAATCGTTTTTGGTACATTACATATATACATCATGATTGCACTCAACAATGAGAATTTGTACCAGTATATGACACAACTTAATTCTCATTTTTCCCCATATTCCTACCTGCCCTACCACCCCCACCCCTATATATCTAAGCTTTGTTTCCTTTCTTTTTAGTTATAATTTCATTATTTTCCCCCTTTGCCCCATTTCACTTTGAGTATTTTCTATTTCACAATATATAATATACATTCTAGAACTCATTTACATCTTCATTTTCTCATACCAGAGAAAAGATACGATATTCCAGTACTTGAGTCCAGTGATCCTTGTCTCACAACCAAAATGCCTTCTTTGAGTAAACTAAAAGTCTTTGGTTTTAATTAGATTATTTATATTAAAATGTCCTTTGCGAAATAAACGGAAGACTTAGCCAAAGAAGAAAGCACTGACTTGCACTTTCCCATTAAAAATGTGCAAATACTATTTCAAGAAATGACAAAAATTTAGCAGCTCTCCTGGAAAGTACTTGGGGATAATATTCACAAAAACAATATTGTCATTTAACAAGCTGTTGCTGCAGGGTAATTCTAACCTGAGACTTGTATGTATACAGGATATCTTAATATTTTGCAATGTTAGCAAGTAGTAGTAGTTTTAATTTTATAACAATTATTAATTTATATAAATGTTGAATTACAGAAATACAAATTTTTTTATACCCATTTGAGATTAAGTTGCCAATGTTTTAATACTCCAGCACTTTATCTTACAAACAAAAGGTTGGTAATGCTCAGTAGTATCTAGCAATGAAGTATTAATTCTTTTAGATAACTGTAAACAACAATAAAGATCAGAATGCTTTGCTATCTAATCCATTCTAGTTTTGTAACTTTTTCTCAAGAATATAATTTACACAAGACAAAGGATTCAGATCAAAATCAATTCTTACATTTACTTGCCAATTTTCAGTCACAAGATTTCCTCAATTCTATCTTAATTCTGTAGCCCTAACATTTTTGAGAATTACCAGCTGTTTTGTGAAGCATCTCCCATAATATTTCCTTCTCAGATGATAATTGGTAACAGCCACATAATCCTGTGCTTTTCCTGTCTCTTTGAGGTGGATTACAGTTTTAATTTGTACCATTATTGATCAGTCCAATTATATCAGTTATATTATAACTCTCAGATGTGTCAACTTTCTTTTTAGATGTGCTTTTGCTTTTTTCTCTTTGAAATTAGTACATAGTAGGGAGTTGCTGTGCATTTATGAAAATATGACTTCATTTAGAAATTTTCAAATTATGTATTTTCATACCATACAATTGCATTTTCTTTCTCTTGTTATGGGTTATAATCTGTTGCTATTATTTATTTTGATGCCAATCGTCTCTAGGTTTGGCCAGTTTGTCTCATTCTACTGCCTCTTTTCTGCTTTTGCTTTTGATGTCTCTGTTGTTCTTTTTGCACCCATACACTTTTTCCCCCTTCTTCCTTTTTCTCCTTCCTTCCTTCCCTCTGTCCCTCCCTTCCTCCCTCCCCCCTCTTTCTCTCTGTCTTCCTTTCTCTTTCTCTTCCTTTCTCTCTTCCTTCCTTTCTTTTTTCTTTCTTTCTTTCTTTCCTTCCTTCCTTCCTTCCTTCCTTCCTTTCTTTCTTTCTTTCTTTCTTTCTTTCTTTCTTTCTTTCTTTCTTTCTTTCTTTCTTTCTTTCTTTCTTTCTTTCTCTCTCTCTCTTTTCTTCCCTCAAACTGGAAAGAGCCATATTTCCAAAGAGATGTAGTTCTTTTCTAATTTCCAGTCACTTATGTGAATCTAATTGCATTTCTGCTCCTGCTTCCTTCCCTGCATACATGATAGTTTCTTCCTCCTTAGTGACAAATTCTTAACTGGATGATTTCCCTCTCAGTTGTGCCGGGCTCTTTCTTGCTGCACATGGATTTGGACACCTCCCACCACACCGTTTGAACTCTGAGTTCGCAAGATGTTCTCTTTACAATGAAAAAATCTTCCTCTGTTTGGCCTGTTATACTTTATCCTGGACCAGTGAGGAAATGTACATACCCACTATGACCACTGTCCTGGCCACAGTTCTGGATTTAAGTAAGTTGAAAACATAGGAGTGAGAAGATTTGATATTTTTATAGAGAACCACTATATCACATTCACATGGTGATGTAAACAGAGAAGCTCTCTTTTATAAAGGCACAAATCTCATTCACAAGAACTTTTCCCTAATGACATCGTGATACATTATACTCTGCCATTGCTTTATACTATTGCACTGGATATTAGATTTTAAAATATGGATTTGGAGAGATACAAACTTTTAAAACATAGGAAAAGCCTCTTCTGAACTTTGAATGATTTCCAGCCTTCTGGTAAGCTTGTGCCCATGTACTATGAACATCACAACTGTGTCTCAGCCTTTTTTCTTTCCTCTTACGAGAGGCAAAACGGCCCAAGTGGGCTAGATTTGGGTATTTGCCTCCCCCCCCCCTGTATTTTACACAATGCTCACCAGCTTAGGAATTGGCTGACAATGATTTTGCAAGTCTTTTATGAGAAGAAAATGTTCTGCTGGCACAGTGCAAAGGAAAACTAAGGAGAAGACAGGATTCTTATTCTCAAGAAGTTTTCAGGGTAATTGGATAGACAAGGCAGCTCATTTTATCTTTAGAATAATTCTGCAAGGCACAGATTAGTATCCTTATCTGAACATAGCTATTAAGAATATGAACTTATTTTCTTTGAGGGGGTAATTTCTCAACAGTTTTGAAATACTATAAATGGAATGGAAGAGAGCAAGCTAATGTAAGAATTTAGGATGCTAAGCAAATTCTGCAAAGTCACAATGACAAATTACACTTCTTTTTCTGGCTTAGAATGAATGAATAGCATAGATTATATCTTTTAGAGAAATAAAACATATTAATTTTCATCATTATAATGCTACTGGGAACCCAGAAAACCGAGAAAATAACCACAACTTTCTAACATCATAATTCCACAAACAAGCCAGCTCTTTTCAGTTTACAAATATTATTTCAGGTCATGTTGGGGACTTTCTCTGAATATTACAGCATTTTTTTCTGATAGTAATGTTTAAAAACTGAGCATCACATTGAAGACAAGTCTCATGGGTTTATAAGTAAAATAGGAGAAATGAATGTAAGTAGAAAGGAGTATAGGTAGAAAACCTTCTAATGATTGCAGAAGTGTCATGAAATGATCACAGGCAGTATGATCATAATCAATTAACAAGGTTCAAATTATGTTCCCTTGTTGCCAGTGGTTTTGACATCACTGATGCCATTGTGGTGAACTATCTTTTATTAGAAACTGGATAAACTTATGATTATTTTTTAAAAGACTGGTCTCAGGCATTCTTTTTCAAGAATTAAGAAAAGAATTCTGGAAGATAGAGATAGATAGATAGATATATTTTTTTGGAAGATAGAGTAGATATATTTTTTCTATCTTTCTCACAAAGTACAATGAAGACATTTTATTTTAAACATAAAAACAAACCAAAACATCTGGAAGATTAAATGGTGAGAGGACTGTTCAGACACAAGAAAGGCTGTCAAGGTAAGTTCCTTGGCTTTTCTTTTTGCCTGTAAGATTATGAATGAAATGGATGATAAACTGAAAACTGAGAGCTAAAGACAAAATTCTCTAAAGAGCCTGCTGTACATCACCCATGCTCCAGAGAGGAACAGTAACAAAGGCAAAAATTTTGAAACCTTAACATGACTTCAGTGAGACACCACAGAAAGTGCTCCATTTGTCTTCTACCAAGGCTATGGGTCACTGACTGCTGTGCAAGGGGGCCAACCTGTCAGTGTATGCATGAGAGGCCCAGGTACAGAGCCAGCTTCACCACTCTGCTGTTCATGGAGATCAACTACGGGAATCTAGACTTCTATTTTTACTGGATGGCAATGAAATAGCAACACTCCTCTCCTCACATTTCTAAGCAGTATCAAGAAAATTCAGTTTTTTTTTTTTTTAAAGGGACTTAAACAAGGGCTGGCCTCCTATCACATAATATAAAGATGCCTGGAAATCATTAAAAAATTTAAAGCAAGAACATTTCTTATACTAAGTGAACACTTCAGATTAAATGAGAAAAAGGCAAGTAATAGTTGCCCAAACCGAGATGAGAGAGATACTTAATTGAGAGATAGTTAGCAAGAATTTTGAAGTATTCATAATACAGCTATGCCAGCATGCATTTACAGTCTCTCCTACTTTCTTCATTGCTGTAACAAAGTACCTACCACTCACAACTGAAGGGAGGAGCAGTTTTTTGTCTACAAGAAACTTAGTTAAACTTAGAAATATAAAATCTAAGAAGGTGGAAATAAAGTAACAAAAAGTAAAAATGTATGAATGTATAAAAGTGTCACAGCAAACCCTTGATTTTCAGAATTCATATAATTATACAATTATAGTAAAAGGTAGAGAGAATCAATAAAAGACAGCACTGAAATTTTGAGAAAAGTTCCCCTCAGAAATAAGACATAAAATATAATTACATTCTTTGCAGACATTGCCTTATTAATAAAGGTGTAGTATGAAAAATTCTACTTGACATATTTGACATCTTAGTCAAAATGGGCCAGTTCCTCAAAAGACAAACTAAATTCCCCTAGGATGAAACAGATAATTTGAATAATCTTTTAACTTTCTGGAAAATTGATTTGTGATTTTAAAACTTAAAAAAATACCTCACATTGTTTCACCTGTGTCATTCAAACATCTATGCATTGCAATTCTAGTTCCAGCAATTTAGAATGTGATAGCATTTGAATAGTTCCTTTCAAGAGGCAATTAAATTAAAATGAGATGATGGGGGTGGGTTCTAATCCAAAATTACAGTATTGCCTTTAAAAAAGGAGAAATTATCTTCTTTATTCCTTCTTTATTCACAAAGGATTTAAAAGATTCATTTCACAGTGACATATGTGCACCCATGTTTATAGCAGCTCAGTTTGTGATTGCTAAGTCTTGGAAACAACCCAAATGTCCATCAACTGGAGACTGGATAAAAAAGATGTAGTTCTTTTATAGAATGGAGTATTACTCTGTCATTAAAAATGATAAGATTGAGTCATTCATACTCAAACGGATGTACCTAGAGGACATCCTCATAAGCAAAATAAACAGGTCACAGATGTATGAATATCACATCTTTTCTCTGGTATGAGAATATGAAGTTGTGAGTTGTATGTATAGTTGATATTGTGAAGTAGAAAATATTTAAAAGAAAAGAATGTGTATGGGTAATTAATGAGGGGAAAACAAATGTAGTAATAAAAAAAGAAAACAAAGATCGTGTGTATATGGGGTGGGAGGTTGCAGGGTGGGGGGAAAGGGAAATAATGAGAATCAAGCCATGTCATATCCTGGTACAAACTCTCAACTTTGAATGTGATTATCATGTGTATTCATCATGTGCCAATAAAGATAAAATTGTTTTTAAAAAAGGAGAAGTTAGAATAGGAATTCACATGGAGGGAAGATCTTATAAAGACATGAGCAGAGATGTCAGTTATATTCAAGCAAAGGAGAGATGCATCAAAACAATTCAAATTAGTTGACATTTTAATCTTTTAATCTCAAGAAATTTGAGAAAATAAATTTCTGCTGGTTCACCCACCCAGCCTGTGGTACTTCGCTATAGCAACCCTCATAAACCAATACAGCTGTCAATTCTCAATAATAATAAAAAGAAACAATTGAAATGTAACACAGGCAAACTGATTCCTCACCAGATAGGATATACATATTACAGATAAACAGATGAAAATGTTTAGAATAATTTGCTATTATGTTCACATAAAAAGCCTGTACATGAATGTTTATAGGATCTTTATTCATAATAGGCCCAAGTTGCCCTTCATAATAGTTCAATTGTCCTTCAATTGACAAATGTACAGCAGAATACTTCCATACAATGAAATGGTACTCAACAAAGAAAGCCATGTTCAACAAAGAAAAAACCATGTTCCAAAATTTCATTATGTGTGATAGCACAAAATTATAGGGATAGAGAATATATCAGTGATTTCCAAAATTAGGTCAATAATGGAACTGGGAGATTGGTATGTATGGCTGTAGGTCTATCTACACGGAGGACCCATGAAGTGAGATGTCCTTTATCTGGTGACATCTTTGTTGAATAGACTGGCTGTGATATTCAAGTCAATGTTTGCAGGCACTTGCATTGAAGACAACTCTCTTTTCTGTTTTACTGGCCATTTTGTACTTTAAGATGCTTGCAGATTTAGGGATTGAGTCATTGTCCCTATTTTCTGATAGTGTCTCCCCATATCTAAGCCTTTTATGGCAAATATCTGGACATCCAAATAATCTCACTTTCAGAAATAAGAGAAGGAACTGTTCAGACAATATCTAGACATTATATTTGACTGGGAAAATTTCAGAGAGAAATTATTTCACTAGGGTTTACATGTTTGCTTAAAATTATCAGCTGGCCCTATGTACATAAAATTATCATCTGGTACCAATTACGGTAATCAAGTATAGAAGGCCAGAGTAGGAAACCATTTCAAATTTTGGCAGATTCTGACAAAATGCTAAACTGGAAATGGAACCACAAGCCAAGTTTTATATATTGGAATTGAGTGGGCACATCACCAAACCCATTGCACAGTGACTCTTGATCTCAGCTGCTATTTTAAATTAATTTCTAATTTTTTCCTTTACTGTGGGTCAGAGGAGACTTCACCTTTAGGGGAATGCTGCAAGGCCTGCACTTCAACCAGATTAAAAAAAAAGATATGCAGCTAAAACTATGCTAAATTTTAGTAAGAAAATAATATAGGAAAACACAGATGCTGGTCCATCTCATGGATGGGTAATCTTAAGTTTATTGATGGCAGCTGAAGAGTAATAAACACACACACACACACACACACACACACACACACACACACACACACACACACAGTTTGTCCTTTCCAGGGTCATTTCAATTGCTCATCAGCTTGGATGATCACATGAAATGTCATTAAGCCACCTACAGTTGGTGAATATTCTTGGGGACACACAGGCCTTAGGGGCTATTTGCCATTTCAGGTCTATGGTTTCTTCTCAAATGTGCTGAAATTCCAAGTCAGGGAAACTACATTTGCTGAGCAGAGTTAGCTTCTGTCTTTAACTCCACTTTCAGTGAACCCAAAATATTTCAAGGATTTTCCAAAAGTTACATTTTGTTCAAGGTGATGTGGTTTAGGTCATCATTTCTAACACCCTAATGGAAGTTGTTTGCTCCAAATATTCCCCCGAACTTTAATAAGTCCTTTTCCTAAGGAATTTTGGGCCTAAACTAGTTTTTTACCTTGTATAGAAAAATAAAGTTTTATTACTGCACGTGGATTTCCAGGGAAGAGACTGCCAGGAATTGTCTATTATAATAATATAATTATATTTGCTTCCCTTGTCAAAAGTTAGAAACAATCAAAGACCTACCAGCTTTGTAGTCCCTGGTATACTGTAGGTAAATTGCTATTTACTTATTGTCTGATATAGGTTTTAAGTATCTAGACAAGAATTATAGAAGCAATTGTACAGATATCGTGACTGAAGCTCTGTATGTTCTCATTTTCCTTTCTACTTATAATTTCTATAGCTTGATGATACTTATTTCTATGGCTAAATTAATAATTCATTTTATTTTATTGGTATTTTAGCATTTCATTTATAAAATCAGTATGTAAAAATTTTTCCTTATAAAATTGATTAATACAAACCTATCTCTAAACCCTTAATAGTCTTTCAACTCCCTCCCCTGTTCTACCTGTGCTAATTTGTAGCAGTGACAATATTACTTGTTTCAGATGAATACTTGTGTAGGGTTTAAATAAGGCTTTGAATATATCTGTATCTACACATGGAATAGATAGGGAGAAGAAAAAAGGAGGAGAGCATAAAATATATGTCAGATAACTTAATATGTAATAATCCATCAGTTTTTTGATGCCTTTATTTCAGAAGAATGCTAATCTCCAAAGCCTTTTGGTGCAACTCGCTACTTTCCACTCAGCAGTATTATTACATGTTTGAGATTTCTGGCTCTATTGATAGCCTGAATATCTAGCTTTCCCACTCCTTGCTTCTTAAAGCCAGATCACTGTAACCTTCCTAGACTTCTAGATCCGGCTGCTGTCTGGAATGCCCAGGACTTTAGTTTTTGTCCCTAATCACCCCATTTGCCCTGTTCATGGTACCCTGCTTATCGGAGTCATACACTGTTTTCAATAACACAAAATTTTCTGCAGTGCCTGTACTGAAACTTTCTTTAGTATTTTAAATAAATAATGAGAATGTGAATATTCTAAGGAAATAAATGTCAAGGTATTTAGAACATTCATACACTAAAGCCACTGGTAAGTCTCAATGTCTACACTATTTTTGTCTCTTGATTACCTTCACCTGAAAATTCCCCACACGCTTCCAAAATAACTATAAAATAGATGAAATCTCACAAGAACCTTGTTTCATGTTCACAGAATTCACGTTGGCGCTGAAGAAACATGGGTACACCCTAGAGTGATTTTCTAGCTTAAAAAGACAGTTGTGCTGCTCCAGGTTGTAACATAGTTTTTTTTTTTTTTTCCTGTCTTGATTATGAGTTTAAATAGAAAACCTAACAAAATAATATTTTACTATTCCACCTTCTGAGTAAAACTTATTCCAGACCTGCTTTTAGTTATGAAATCATTCTGATCAATTATTTAAAATCGAGTTAATAATTATAAAAATCTGAACATTCTAAAGAGCTTGGCATTTCTTGACAATGTGAAGAAAATAAAACTTGAAAAATAGAGTTTGATGGACTAAATTTTCATAAGTAAGCTTTACAAATAACAGATTGTATGAAATTAGAAGGATGCAGACAAGTTTTTGTATGGAATATTGAACCAATGAGGTTTAGTTAACTTGTTGATTCTGTATAATCGTTACTCAGATGCACAAATACTTGGGAGGGTGATTTATTTTGACTCTCTTTAGGAGAGAATGCTGAGTACTAATGTACTGTGCAGTCGCAGTAGATTGTATGAGTGCAGACTGAGGTATTGTGAGGTGAGGGTGGTTTTATACAATTTTGACCAGTATGAAAAGACTAGACAAGTCCATTTCTGCCCACAAAATACTGTGTAATGTCCATGAAAGCTGCTGAACTCATCTCCAGTTGTGCACTTTACAGGTAAAACCTCTTTCCAAGCAATTGCTGCAGCACATGCCTCTCCTGGGAAGGAAAGCGAGGGCTAAGGGCATTTATGCAGACGGCTGCAGGTCATATTAATTTGAGCTGCCCTTTTGGAAAGTACAGCCTGGGAAAGGGAAGAGCACTGTGCCTGTTTTGTCCATATAGGGTAGAAGGGCTCGAGGATGATGCTTGGCTCCTAAAAAGCTGGCCTGTTGAGGTCCCTCCTTGGACACAAGAGAGTTGGTGGTGTGTGTGTGTGTGTGTATGTGTGTGTGTGTGTGAGAGAGAGAGAGAGAGAGAGAGAGAGAGAAACAGCAGGGGCTCAGAGGCACCAAAGACTCACTTCATTATGTAGCAGGGACTTGGCCTTGGATTGGTACCTGAATTTCATCAAATGTGTTCAAAGAAAATGAAATCAACACTTCAATTTAGTTTTTGGACACAACAAGGCAATCGAAGGTAGGAGAATGGTACAAATTGATTAAAATATTTTGTCAAAGGTGTGGTGAGAAGGATATCCAGGATGATTAAAAAATCCATTCTACTTTTAATTGAAGCATTTAGGCTCCACCATACTTTTAACGGAAGCATTTAGACTTTCCACTTCTCATGAAGCCACAAAATAGCTAGAAGAGTAATATTTTGTTTTTTTATTGTAAAAATCACCTGTGATTGTTGCTTGCTTGTTACACACTTTCCTATTGCTACAAAATTGAAGCCAGGTGGCAAACATTTGTTACCAATCCGTTTGGTGGAATTGCACAAATGTGCAAAAGTTTAATTAAAATGATTTCAATAAAACCACTCATTATATTAAGATGTAGAAAGTAAAATTAGGCTCATAAAGGAGAACTATTTAAACTAAAATGTGAATGTGTTAATTAACTTTTTTAAAATCACAGGCAGTGAATTCTAAGTTGCATTTTTTAATTGTTTTAGAATTCAGAGAATTTTAAGCACATGCAGGTGGGTAGATTTTTTAGATTATTTTTAGAATTTCTCCACTTAAATATAATATGAATGTACAAATGCACCTACCACACACTCTTAATAGTCATCTGAGTTTTTGTAAAATGAACACACCCAGGTGACCAGGGTTTAACAAAATCTACTGTACTTCCTACTCTTTGTGTCTCCCCAGCCACTAGTCTTCACTTAGATCAGCACAAACACTATTGCACCATGGCAATTAACACCATAGGTTAATTTCCCGGAAACAAAGTCATGTAATATATGATTTTTTTTTAGAAATAGTCTCACTTTATAATTTGAGTTGAACTTGAACTCACTATGTAGCAGAGGTTGGGCTCGAACTCACGGTGATACTCTAGAATCAGCCTCTGATGCTGGGACTATAGGTATGTGCCCCGCCCTGTGATTGACCTTTCCATCTCAGTTTTTCTTTTTAATGAAATCTTTATTGTACATTACATATATATATCACGATTGCACTGAACAATGAGAATTTGTACCAGTATATGACACAGCTTAATTTTCAGTTTTTCCCATAGCCCTACCCACCCTACCACCCTGACCCCTACATACATAAACTTTGTTTCCTTTCTTTTTTGTTATAATCTCATTATTTTTTCCCCTTCACCCTTTGAGTATTTTCTATTTCACAATATATAACATACATTCTAGAACTCATTTACATCTCAGTTTTATGGTAGCAAGATCTTCTCCTTTCATCCATGTAGTTGTTAATCATTTGTTTTTCTTTCCCGCTACATAATTACAGTGCAGTAATTAATTTTGTTTATTGTACTACTGGAGATGTTTGAGAAGTTTTGAGGACAGGGCTATTTTAATTTGTGATTATATAAACATTCTAGCATCTGTTTTTTTTCCTGTTTTTTAAAAAATGTATGTATGTATTTCTTAAGGTGCCTCAGCCCTACCCCACTCTCAATAGCTGGGATTATAGGCACGAGCCACTGCACCTATGCTTCTTTGGTTAGTCTTGATAGTTTAATTTCAAAGCATTTGTTTGTTTCAAGTACTGGGACCACAACCAGGGCTTTCACACTGAGCTGTCTCTGACTATTTTTGTTTTATTTTTTGAGACAGGTCTCATCAAATTGCTAAATTACCCATGCTAGGCTGGAAATTGCCATCCAGTGGTCTCCAACTCTCAGAGTTCTAGGATTACAGGTATTTACCACCACACATGACTCTCAAGGCAATTTTTCACAAATATTATAAATAATATTTTTCAAAAGATACAACTTCTTTGTGTTGGTAGCATATAAAATTGCAATTAATTTCTGTACATTGTTTTTATATCCTGTCACTACATTTAGTTATGTATTTCAGCAGTTTTAAGGAATTCTTTTGAAGTTTTTAAAAGCATATTTTCTCTAAACAACTTTCTCAAAGCTTTGTCTCATTAAAAAGCTAAGTTCCTTCAGTTCACTTTTGCAGTGAACTGGTGACCAGGGCATCCTGTCTTTGATACATGCCTTGGTAGGTGTGTTTCTCTATTTCTAGACTGACTTGTTTTTGGAAAAAAGTAAATTTCAATTGTTTCAGTGTATTTTGTATCTAGAAGATTAATACTACTATTTTTCTCATATTATATTGGTGTGTTAAATACAATAATTAATTTAAAAATGTTGAGACAGTTTACACCTGTGATAAATGCTACCAGATTGAAATACTTCATTTTTGTGGCATTTCACTAGATTTAACTTACTAGACTTTTGCAATCTTTTTTGCCTCTATTTGTATAACTTTCGAGTTGTTAATTTTCCTTTTCTATATCATCATTTTCAAATTCCCAAATATTTTATGAATACTTTCCATTTATTTTTGTGTCTAATGGAAGAGTTAGTGAATCAGACCAAAAGTTTTGGTATCAAGACCCAGGCTAGGCAGCAGTAACCTGGAGAAAGTGTGTCCTTGGGTGGATAAGCTTGCGTTTGAGACCGTGACAATGTAAGGTTTAAAAAAAATCCATAAATTCTGCTGTGTTAGCTCTGTTATTCCTGTTGATATAATAGGCAATTCTTTACAATGGATGAGGTATTAGAACCTATATTTTAGTTTCTGTAAAAAGAAAGGAATGCTAACTACTCATCACTACACTTTCCAAAATCTTATTGCGTTCATATTTTTTTAAGTTTCTTATGATCCCTATTCTTCAGTTTCTTCATCTGAAAATTTTAGAGTAAATTTGAGATAATAATGGTTAAATGAATTAATACATTAATAGTACGTGTGCTAGCGATGTACACAGTGCTCAGTAGATGGTTTTCCTCATAACCTATGGTTGTTATGAAATCATGAATTCCTTGGGAGATCTGATTATATTCAAGTCTGTTTACATATTTAGTATATAATCAATTGCTAAATAATACTAAAATCAATAAATGAAAATAGAGAAATGAGAAAAGAGTAAATTCTCCTCAGTTTTGACTACAAAGTGTAAATACATTTAAAAAAACAGTAAATTCTTTTCTCATTTATAAACTAGTCTATCTGATGCAGCTGCAATAAGTATTCACATAATTAGGTAACATAAGTCATTTAAAATCTCCTGGTCCTCATTTTCCCCTTCAGAAGCATGGGGCAGTGATTGTGACAATCAAAAATGACTATTATGAGACATTAGAGGTAGTAGATTCAAAATTTGGGGTTAAACTAGTAAATGCTTTGCTGCTATGTCTCATTTGACTCACTGGTCTGAGTACTGTGGTAAAAAGGAAAAGAAACTAAATACAAAGATTATTTTCTGTGAACCATGTGTTCAACTTCCTCAACTGTCTTCACACCACGTGAACAAATGGGTGAATGAACCCAGTCACAGAGGCTTACCTTACATACACTTTGCTGGCAGATGTAAGTAGCAGAAATGTTGATATTCCGAGTTAAAAAAAAAATCCAACTTTCTTTTTAAGTGA
The DNA here is from genome assembly GCA_004026965.1 of Petromus typicus. Classification (NCBI taxonomy): domain Eukaryota; kingdom Metazoa; phylum Chordata; class Mammalia; order Rodentia; family Petromuridae; genus Petromus; species Petromus typicus. The sequence goes on from PVIR01014658.1 coordinate 38,733, forward strand.
CACTTTTCTGCTCTTAAATGTGATCAGTGATTGCCATCACTAATTCAAATCTTGCATGTACTGGTTTTTACTGCTTTCAATAATAAAAGGACAGATACATACAGCTCTACTGCTGACAGTAGATATTGTGTTACCACTATCTCTGTTTTTAAAAAAAGTAAACACGCTTTACCCTATGCTTCCTCTTATATGAGAAAGCTAAAATGTAAACAAAGAACAAATTAAAGATAGATAATAGGAAATCAGGGATATATCTTTTGCATAAAGGAAGATTTCCAAGAGATGGAGGGAAAAAGAGAAGAGGAATGGCTAAAAATAATAATTAAAAACTATTGTGTGCTATAGAAGTTTTGTTCATGAAGTCTTTCCCTAAGCCAATGTCTTTGAGAGTTTTACCTAACCTAGTTCGCGACAGGTTTAGAGTGTCTGTTTTAATATTTAGGTCTCTTATCCACTTTGATTTTAGCTTGGTACACGGTGACAGAGTTAGATCCAGTTTTAGTCTTTGGCAAATTAAAGCCCAGTTTTTCCAGCACCATTTGTTAAAGAGGCTATCTTTCCTCCATTGAGGAATTTTGGCTCCTTTGTCAAATGAGGTGGCTCAGTGTATGTGGAGTGGTTTCTGGATCTTCTAGTCTACTCCACGCAGGGTCTCCACGCAGTTTTTATCATGGTGGCTTTATAGTATAGTTTCAGGTTTGGGGTTGTAATACCCCCCACCATGCCCCTGTTGCTTAGAATTGCTTTGGTGAGGAAATCAACAAATGGGACCTCATTCTTTTAAAAAGATTCTGCCCAGCAAAGGAAACCACTAACAGTGCAAAAAGGCAACCAATGATGTGGGAAAAAATCTTTACCAGCTGTTCCTCAGACAAAGGGCTACTATCTAGAATATATAAAGAGCTAAAAAAAAGTCAGCCCACCCAAATTTAATGACCCAATTCAAAAATGGGCATCTGAAATGAACAGATATTTTTCAGAGGAAGAAGTAAGAGCAGCTAAGAAGCATATGAAGAAATGCTCAACATCTTTAGTCGTTCGGGAGATGCAGATGAAAAAAACATTGAAATTTCATCTCACTCCACATAGAATGGCTGCCATTTCAGATTCAGCCAACGGCAAATG
>PVIR01014659.1:0-39740 GCA_004026965.1 Petromus typicus
GGGAATCGGCACTTCCAGCTCCCACTCCAACCCATCAATGTCTTCCCAAATCTGACTCTGTATACATATTTGGCCTTGGTTTGGCAATATTTATTCAAAGTTATAAATCAAGTCTGTTTTTAAAGCTACAGCCAAGGCTTCGGTTTCACCAATGGGGAACTATTGTGTTAGCTAGAACAGAAAATATTAGCCAACTTCCTGCCCGGCCACGAATCTTAGGGTATGTTTGCTGTGTAAACAACTGTAGCACTTGACTGTTCTCATGACCCAGGATTCATCAGTATTATTTGCCTGCACGCCTGAGATTTTATGCAGAAGCACCTTGATTATTTTTTCCAATTTGAAAAAATAAATTTATATGGTCTTTCAGAATAAATTGGATACTAGCTTCTCAGAAGAAAAGAAACCCCTAAAAACATAAAAGGTAAATTCCAAAAATAAGCTTCCCATTAAGCGCAGTGTCCACACTGACTGACAGGAATTATCACTTGGACTAGAACTTGGGTCTCCATCCTCCCAGATAGTTAAAGTGATCAACTATCCTCATTTCTCTAACACCAAGAGAGGCCCAGGAAACACAGATTTTAGTTTTTAAAGCAAGATAAGTCTTGTTCTCAGGATACAGGTCTCTCGGTGCTAACTAAGACAAATCCCAACCTGGGACCAGTCAAGTCACCCAAATCTAGTGATGCCTCACTCCATAAACCCTCTGTGTGTATCAGCTTGATAAAATATTATTGATTCTGCCTCAAATGTTTAATCCCAGCAAGAGCCCAGTGAGAGGAAACAGAGCTTGACAGAAGCCCTGATGCATTAGTGGTCCCTCTAAAAGCAATAAAATTCTACCCACTAATTACAGTACATAGATGATCAAAACTAGAGCCTTAAAAATTACTATGAATATTGCTTTAAAAAGTTTTTTCAGGGTCTTTAAATAATTAAATGTTTAAAAAAATCCAAGAGGAAAAATAATATCATGGAAGTGAGCAATATAAAGTCAGCCTTATTAAGTACTGAACTATTATTATGTGTCCAAACTAATCAAGTTGTTGCTGCTAAAAAGAGGACCACAGAAGGCTCTCAGAGTTATGCTGATTAGTTATGCTGCGCAGATTCAGAATGCAACCATGACTCAAGAGGTGCTCCTCTGACATTGTAATTAGCCTCTGTTCCAGGGAAGACTTCAGAGACTATGCTTAAACTCTTGCACCATTTCCCACAAAAGGGAGCTAGAGCCAGGGAGACAACTCAGTGGCACTGCCACCTGCCTGGCAAGTGTAAGGTCCTGAGTTCAATCTCTAGTTCCACAAAAGCATTAAAAAAGTAAAAAAGGGTGGGGCTAGCATGATATTTCCAGTGCTTTGAGAGGACTTGGAATTCTGCTTGGGCTTCTGGCCACATCCCGTCTTCATAATAAAGTTAGTTTTCTCCTTCCAACTTCAATCAGCAACTTCACAAAACCAGGCTGTCAGAGACACGTAGAAGAAAGTGTGGCTGGACTGAACTAGTCTTTTATCCACAAAGTAACAGGCTAACCAGCCAGGTGTTTGCTGGGCACTGCAGAGCTGGACCCTCACACGCTTGTAATGTCCTTCAAGGCTCTTGTGATTCCTGCGGGGTGAGAATGAGGAAGCCGAGGCTCTGTGCATTCCCTGACACCAAGACCACAGAGCTCGCGCTCAGCAGGGCTGCGTGGAGTCCGGGTCTCTCCAGTTCCTGGCCTGTGTTGTTCCCCACCAGACTCAACACCAGAAACACCGCTCCACTGCCATGTTCTTAGAAAGCTCTATGTTATAGGATGATTTGCTGCACTTGCTCATGACCAGACAAGTCATGTCATCAAAAAGACAAGTCAAACTGTCCTAATAAAAGGAAAGAAAAGTTTACTTCACAGGTAAAGAGAGAAAAGGCTGACATATTCACCCAAGTTACAAGTTAGTTTTAAAAATAAAACAAATAAGCCAAACAGAATATTTCTTCTCCAGTCACTGTTAACAAACTCTAAAACACAAGAATCTTAATGTTACCTGCCACGTGAAAATGTCCTCCTCGATTATGTCGTTAATGTCCCTAAGCAAGTTCTTACAGTCCCAAAGGACAAAAGACCAACTTCTACAGTTCAGGGGACAAAAATCCCATGTTCCACTGAAAGAAGTCCCGGAACATTGGTACTTTTAGTGGAAATATGAGAGAAAAGTTAAAATGTAACAAGTGATAGAAGTGAGAACCTGGAATATATACATTCCTGAAAACAACCTCTGACCTCCTGCTCTCTTCCTCCCTTGCAAACAAATTAAAATGAAACCAAAGAGAAAGTTTCAGCCCTTCACTCTCCTTCCCAAGGATAGTGATCATCTGATTGACTGGTTTAGATCAGTAGAGAACATCAAGTCAGAGTGCCAGATATTTTAACAGACAAACTTCTTATTGAAAAGGGCAGAGCTGCTAACAGCCCAAGTTTTCACTTCCGCCATTATGAATAATCCCTTCGAGTCCTTGAAACTTTCACTGCTTCCCAGTCATCTGAATGGTGTATCCTCAGGCCTTTGGGAACGATCCCCACCAGTGTCCAGCCCAGGGTTCTAGTCCTGGTAACTCTTCTTTTTGTGGACTTAGCAGGTACATCTGAGCTCCTGTGGGACTTTGGAGGTGCCCCTCCCCATCATCCTCCTGCTGTTTCCTGTCCACGGCCGGGACTGTGTTAGTTTCTCTTCTCCTTGCTAAGACAAAATACCCAACAGACAAAGTTAAAGGAGAAGTGATTTTGGTTCACAGTGTGAAGAGGTTTCAGGTCATAGTTGGCTAGTTCCAAGGCAGGAGGACATATGGCAGAGGGGCATCACAGAGGAGGAAAAGTCCACGGCAGGCAGGAAGCAAGAAGGCAGCAAAGCAGGGAAGCAGCACAGGACAACAACGGCCCTCTTCCTGCCCTTGTGCCTTGCATTCTGTCCAGCTGCGCGCCAGCCTACAGGGTGGGCAGCACTCACATCCAGGGTGAGACCCCCAGAACCCTAGCCTTGCACCACCAATTAATCCCAGATCACACACTAGATCCAAGCACCTCTGAGAATACCTCTCCGTGACCATTTGGCCCTGGGGATACAATCAGACACAAGCCACAACAGGGACCCTGCTGAAGAAGAGTCCTTTGAGGAAAGACATCCAGAATTTGTGAAGATTCTAACTTTTTGTAGAGATATTACATGACTTTTTAAAAACATTTGAGTTATACACTTAGTGATAGAATTTCTTACAAAACCAAACTCAAAGCAGGGTAATAGAGGGAGAGCTCATATACTCAAATTGTAAATTCAGAGATTTATAACAAGATCATAATTTAATATGATTTCTCCAATAAACATTTAAAACAATAGATAACCTAATTATTCTGAACTGATTATTGCACAACATATAAACATGCAGAAACTTCATACATAAAGATGTGCCATTCTGATCTGTCAATTAAAAATAATTTTCTGGTATAAAAATAATTACTTCTAAAAGGGCTCACATCACAGTTCTTAAAGAAATATTCTTCTACTGGACACAATTCTCTTGTGATAGCACACACCTACAACCCCAGCTACTTGGGAGGCTGAGGCAGGAGGATCACAGATTTGAGACAGCATAGGCAACTTAATAACTTAGCAAAGTCTTACCTAAAAGTTAAATAAACAGAGATCTACATCAATAAGAGAGAGAGAGACCAAAGGACAGACTGATCAGATGGAAATCTAAGTTCAATCTTCAGTAACATCAAAAAAATTTTTAAAACCTTTTAATCATAACCGTGTTTCTATAATCCTCACAAAGTGTATATCCTGCCTAAAAGTCTCTTGTGTACGAGACAATCTGATCCAAATAAAGAGAGAAGGGAACCAAAGAGGGAAGGCCAGAGAAGGTGGGAAAGGACCTCCCATCCGCTAGGTGGCACCAGCTGTTCCACAAGCTCAAACTATAAGCACTGGAGCTTGGTTCCTCTCTCCTGCTCTGTGTGCTCGTCTCTAAACTCACCCCCTGCAGGTGGCGGAAGAAACTAAGTGAGATAAAATCAAAGCAATCATTGCTCTTGCTTTGAACAGCTCTGATAAAAGACTTAGTACATGAGAGAAGCTGTAGTATCTACAAGAAGGATTTAGGATTATATGTGAATTTCAATTATCCATGCTAAACCTGTATCTTTCCAGCTGACTGCTGCCTGGTCTCCAGAAAAGATAACCTGCTCCCTTCAGGGTCAGGCTCTCCAAAAAAAATGTTCAGCCCTTGTTCCGCTGACTTGAGAAAATGATGAATCACGGGATTTATTTCCCAAAGAGACGATCTGGATGCAAATTTCCCAAACTCTGCAGTAGTGTAAACCTTTTGTTCCATCCCAACCAAATGCTAGTTCTTACCTCTTTTTTAGTCCAGAGAGAGAGAACACTTTTTCATAAATCCACATTGTGAACTTCTTGATCATTCTTTGTCACTAAGGAGTTATTTCCTATCTCTGCTTCCAGCTCTGACACAAACACTAGTGAGAGCCGGGGAAAGCTGGGCCTGCCTGAAACCACTCAGAGCCATTACTCTCTTGTTCAGAGACTAAGCTGACGGACTGTCAATAACTTTCACACTCTCCTGTCTGCAACAAAGATCTACCCGCCACTCAGCTGCAGTAGTTTACAGACATCTGTCCATGGAGTGGGCTAGGTTCACATCTGACAATGTGAAGAGCAAGAGATGTGCAGAGGGTGCCCAATGAGACGCTAAGGGGACCAGATCTGAGGCAAGAAACTTGAACTCAAGACCATTTGGCTCTAAACATTATGATTTTAACCACAATTATCCTGCTTCTTATAGGAATTAAAGGCTAATGTCTACTACATAGGGACTATAGGATGAGTGCCTCATTTGGGCAATACCCTGCCTAAGTTTTCTTTTTAGAGAAACTGCCTTAGGCAAGTTCCAGTGAGTGGCAGCCCCATAACAATATTTGAGCCTTCTTCCTACTCCAAAAAGCCAGCTTTAGCACTACTCAAACATACAATACACAGAGGCAGATTGAACAAGACTGCCAACAGTACCAAAGGTTATAGAAATTACTGGTAGCTGAGCCGAGGAAGAACTGACTACACTGGGAGAGTGGCAAAGGCCGTGCTAGCTACTGGGGGAGGCATAAATCAGCAGTGTTTCTTCCCCTTCAAGAGGCCTCGAATCTACAATAAAGCAAAGGTGAATCACCAGGAGCTTTAGCAGGAAAAGACCAGAGCAGCACCAAATGGAATCAGCACAGGTGACTAGGACCAGGCAGCAAGGGGAGACCAGGCAGAAGGCAAACCAAAGCCACAGATGCAGGTTTGGAGGCATACTCAGGGCTCCTGGAGAGAAGAGATTGTTGAGGTACAATGCAGGAGCCACTGGAATGGTCCAGACACATCATGATGTTCAAAGTCTTCCTCCAGCAAGATGTAAGTGTGGTTAAAAGTCAAACCTAGGGAAAAAGGGCAACATCAAGCACCAGAAAATTTGAGTAGGAGCTTAAGCTAAGGGGGCTCTGGACACAAAGATAACTCCCCACTCCCCACTCCCCACTCCCCACCGAAAGCACAGCCAGGGAGCAGTGGGTTCTCTGACACCAGGGACAGCTGCAGGTAGCCCCAAGCAGGCAATAGTGTCAGTGAACTGGATCTAACTTAGAATCGCATGTGCTACCAGGGTATCAAAAAAAAAGGCATGGATTCCCACAGTCATCCTCAGAGGTCATTATCTTGACTATAAATGGAGGACTAAAATACCAAAGTATATATAAAAGGCCACCGAGAGTACAAATAAGAGAAGTCTGCAGTTTGCCCTCACTCCTTTTGTCACAAAGTGTGAGCAGAAACTAACCTTTTGTTGTTTTAAGCAACTAAACTGCTGGGGTTGTTTGTCATCATGACAAAAACCTCACCTCTACTGATTCAAATACTACTCAGGTTTGAAGAAGGCATAACCTTGTTTGTTCTTCCTAATTACACAATAGAGCAAAGATGTGCCTTATTTCTATTTTAAAATAAAATTGAGATTCAAAATGATTAGTTGACTCAATGTCATATGGCTAGCACGAGTGGTATTTGGGAGAGGAATTCACATCCTCTAACTAAAAGAACAAGCTCCATAAATAGGACCTTTGTCATTGTCTTCAGTCTGTTCTTGCTCCATTGCTTGTATGAATTTGCATACATATTTAGCTTCCTTCTGTAAATGAATTTTGAACCCCAACTCCTCTTTCCTTTCAGCATCAGACATTCACGTTAGAGTTGGGCTAACAATTAAGACCTTGCTTCAACAACCAAGTGATATGTTTGTAGCACGTCCAAGATTTGACACATTCTAAAATAATAAATTTTTAAAAAGAATTTTGAGATGAAGAGTATTTCCGTGATCAGTCAAAGTCAGGGGTAAAGAGAGAGGGAGTCTCTTACAAAATCAAAAAAGGGAGAGAGGAATAGAAAGAACATATACAAGGAGTGATCATAAAATGTGGTATACGTTTAAATAAAAAATTAAATTATATTGTCACTAACCCCCTCAAAATATTCTTGCACCCTTTGAACATACTTATCCTATTATTCTTGCCACTTCCTGCGGCAGTTCTGAAGTTCTCTTTCGTAAGTTCTTCACTACATATGATGAAATAAGCTGAATAAACCTGGCCAGTGTCCTCCAATGGAAAGGAAGGGCCATTAAACACATGATGGTGTGTCCTGGTCCATCTCATTCATCAGATTCAACACTGCAGCTTCTGGCTCTTTCCCAGCATCAAAAGGATCATGAAATATAACTATTTTTAATTGCTTCAGGACACTGACAGAGAAGAACAATGTAACTAAACACTGACCAAAGAGAATTTCCAGAACTTCTTGAGAAAATGGCGAGAACCACAGCCCAAGTGTGTTCAAAGTGGAGGGGTCATACTTTCAGAGGGATAAATGGCAATGCATTTTCTACCATAACAAAATATAAATGGCAATGCATTTTCTACCATAACAAAATTTTTTAACATTCATTATGTTTCTTATCACAGCATATTCTTAATATTTTGCATTTCAGTTAAGTTTCTTACACATGCTTTATACTCTGAGTAAAAACTGAGAAGACAGTGATTTCTGTAAAGATGTCACAGTTGCGTGATGATCTCAGGGAATTCAGATGGCTCCTTACTGCCTGCCAGGCAATGCTCCACACTAGAATGGGCAGCCTTCTGGGGTTCCTGACCCATCACATCACCTGGATCACGCTCTGTGCTCTCAATCCTAAATGGTACAGGCCAAAATGATTTTTTCTGAACCAACACGGAGACTTCACTTCTTAGCTAGGAAAAGGAACTCCCCCGGAGTCAATTCCTAAGTCAAACTACAAAAGACCCAGCTGATATCAATAACTGACCATCAGCAGTTCACCTCGATGCTCCAAACAGCCCAATCTGTAAAATCAAATGAAGCAACTGAATTTCATCATTTGCCCCATTTTAGATTACTCACTCTTCCCCTCAACAGCTCTCCACCCATGAGCACACTGCCCTCCCAGCACATGTCCCAGCCCATGTGTGGTGTCTCTACTCCTGGTTCATTCTTGGTTAGGAACCTGGTTCTGAAGGTGTCAGTGTGTGTAACTGTCCACAGAACAGACATGTCTGAAGCCAGAGCTGTGGACACGACTCCATCTGACCCCCTCTGAAATTCCAAGCAAAGAAATGCTTTTAAAATTACTAAGTCCCCATTTCCCTTATCTGATACCCCAGCAACTGCGGTGGCCTTCAGTAAGTCAGCCAGCTGACCTCAGTGGCATTTGTGGCCAAGACGAAAGCTTTCTGAGTTTCATGCACCTTTCCTGGAGTGAGTCCATGGAACTTGTTAATACTCAGCATTTTCTTCTTAGAAGGCAGTCTTTTATTTATCATTTTTGGAAGATAATCTCCTAACTATGGAGCCAGAGGAATTCTCCAAGATTACAAGAAATAATATTCATGTTGTCCTCTGTAGTAAATATCCATTAGGCAGAAATTTAGCCTACAAAGATTCTGTGCCCCCTACAAAGTACTGCTTTTCCACAGCAAGGCTTTGGCATCAGTTCTTTATACAGACAATCTGCAGGTACAGAACTCTTGAAAAGTGATTCTTAACCACTTGGAAAAAGCCATTTCCAGCTTTTTCTGTTTTATTACAATACATATTATCTATATTTTCTCAGTGCATGCTAATATTATATGATAATGGGATTTGGGGGAGTAAGTTGGTATATGTATTTAATATATCCTAATCAATTCACTTCATTACCTCCTCTTTCTTTCTCTTTCCTGTTTGCCTTGTCTCTATTCCAGTCCCTTTTCCCTTAAATTATGTATTTTTGGGCCTGGGGATTTAGCTCAGTGCTTCCAGTACCTGTCTTGCAAGCGCAAGGACCCAGGTTCGATTCCCCGGTAACCACATACAATACTGGGTGTGGAGACTCACGCCCAGCAGCAATCAGTACCACATACCACAGTGCCAGGTGTGGTGGCTCACACCTGTAATCCCAGCACTCGGGAGGCAGAGGCAGGAGGATTGCTGTGATGTGAGTTGGAGGCTGAGCTCAGGGCCAGCCTGAACTACAAAGTGAGGCTCTGTCTCAAAAAGAAAAAAAAAATTATGTATTTTTTAGGTTCCACTCCTTCCAAAAGTTGGTCGAAGGTGCCAGGTCTTTATGTAGTTAAATATACACAGGCACACAGCAAGGTTCTTTCATTTTCAGGATGTCTATACCTCCCCATCAAAGTCCACCTACCTCTTCTCTGCACTGACCCAGTCTAATACTCTTTTCCATGAATGTGGATGTTCACACAGATGGTGACAGCCCACCCCATCCGGTCATCGATGAGTTTGCTCCCTCTCCTCCCAGAGGAGCTTGTTATCTACCCCGAACAAGACATTATCTCCTTAATTCCTCTGAGTCACAGTGTACCCAAAAACAAGAGTATGATATGTATCCACCTGCCTCACGGGGTACTGTGGAAATCAAATAAGGGCAGGGACAACTATTTTCTAAATTGTAGATTAAGTATTACAGACTTCCACAACGTTGGTGAAGAGTTCACTTGTCAGCTATCATGGGCTCTGTCCATTCTGTCTCCATCTTCTTCCATCTCTGTTTGCTAAGCACACCAGATTGCTGACTGGCTTTGTCACTGAGGGCTTCAGGGGTTCCCAGTGCTTACACAGGCCTTTGCAAATGAGGATGTGTGGAAGGAACTGCAAGACCGCCGATTCTTTAATGACAGTGTATTGGCACCTGGGGGACAGCCAAATGTTGCTGCAACCCCCATAATTCAGGGGCTCCATAAATCACTTTGATGAGAAAAAAAAGCTAAAGCAGGGATACTGCTTTCTGCTACCTATAGTGGTGAGTCAGTGCCTGAAAGCTGTCCTCTAAGGGTGGCCTACTTTTCTAATGACCCATTCTTCAACATCACCAGCTGAAGCTGTCACTTGTAACCAAAAACTACAGTTAACATGCAAGGAAAAATAGAGGCAAGGAAGAGAATACTGAACTGCATCTGGCTTAGCCTTACATGCATGTTAACTCTTTTAAAGATGGAGTATTAATTTGTACGTATTTGTTTACTGGGGTATGCTAACTGATGTCACAAACCCGAAGATGTGTAACAAGCATATTGCATAGCAGGAGCCTATTTCACCCCAGATAAATAGTTCAGGGTATTTCCACTTTGGCTTCACAAAATTATACGGGGTTCTAGATTGATGAAGTTTCTCCCACCCTCAGCACATGACACAATCTTGTCCTGTCATCAGTGTGTTAAGACAGCAGGAAAAAAGCACATCAAGTTAGGCATGGACCTGGTAGTGAGGCACAGCCCTTCTTGTCCTATTCCATTAGTGACATTGAACTGCAGAGGAGACAGATATGTAATCTAGCTGTACACCAAGGAAAAAAGAGGAAATAGGTATTTGTGGCAATGTAGGTCTCTCTTTCCAAAAATCATTTTTAAAAGTTAATTGTTTTGAAATCAATGTCCACCCAATAATTAGATTAAAACATTCCAAAGCTAAGTTATTCATATTCTATGTATTTGTGATGCACTTCCTGAGCATTTACTTTATTCTAGGCAAGCTTTAGGAACTGAGGATAGAGAAATTCTTTTTAAAAGTAGCAAGGTCTTGGGCTGGGGATTTAGCTCAGTGGTTCTGGCGCCTGCCTTGCAAACACAAGGTCTCAGGTTCAATCCTCAGTAACCACATACAACAATGCCAAGCGTGGTGACTCACACCCACCAGCAATCATTACCACATACCACAGTGCCAGGTGTGGTGGCTCAAGCCTATAATCCCAGCACTCGGGACGCAGAGGCAGGAGGATTGCTGTGAGTTCCAGGCTTGCCTGGGCTACATAGTGAGTTCAGGGCCAGCCTGATATACAAAGGGAGATCCTGTCTCAAAAAAGAAAAAAAAAAAAGTAGCAAGGTCTTTATCAGCAAGGGTTCCTAGTAATGGGAACTGTGGAAGACTTACAGAAGTCTGCCCTCCCCTGCCCTGCCCTGCCCTTTGGGATCAACTGCAAGGATTATTGCCCATAGCTGTCCCGTCCTCAGGAACTTCTATTACTAGAATTATTACACTAGGATTATTGGAGGATATCTGCCCTTCCCTATGGGATCTTCAACTACAGGATTATTGTGGATATTTTCTGCTTTATGCATGCTGGGATTTGGGGTGTGAAGGCTTGGGATGGAATAAATGTGCAACAAACTCTAGTATTATGTCTTCTGCTGCTGCATCTTCTCAAAGAAGCAAGTGCCAAGCCTGGGCTCAGTCTTTTCCTCAAGGTCCCAATTCTATTGGTTGTAGGTGGTTAACCTTTTTTGCTGTGAAACTCATGGAGTAGGGGCTGGAGCTTGGTACAAGGGTTCCAGCTTCATCCTCTTTCCCTGTGTTCCACATAGTAGGGTCAGAAAAATATCAAATAAGCAAAATTCATAAGATGGTGATAAATATTTTTTTTAAATAACAAAGTAGGAGAGAAATGAGAATGTCAGTGGGAAATGTTGTGTGACCTCAAGTGGCCAGGGCAGATGTTGATATTAATACCTTAGGCTGTGGAATGAACTGTACTTCCTTAAAAGTTATATGTTGAACATCCTCCAATATGACAGTACGTGCAGATAGGTCATTAGGAGATAAAGTTAAATGGGGTCATAAAAGTGAGCCCTTAATCCTTTAGGATTAGTGTATTGTCAGAAGAGGAAAAGATATTTTAGCAAGCTAATCTCAGATTTCCAGCTTCCAGAAAACTGATATAATAAATTAAGATGCTGAATCTATGGTATTTTGTTATGGCAGTCTCAGTAGGCCAAGGCACCATCTGAGTTTGGTAAAAGGAGGAAAGTGTGTGTATGTGGAAGACAGAGAAAAACAATGAAAAGGGAATGAGGGAGGGAAAAGAGAGTGAGAGGAAAAGTTTGAGTTTCAGACTTTTCTCTTTTAAAATTGTCATTTACGGCTGGGGATTTAGCTCAGTGGTTCCAGCGCCTGTCTTGCAAGCGCAAGGGCCCGGTTCAATTCCCCGGTAACCACATACCATACTGGGTGTGGAGACTCACGCCCAGCAGCAACCAGTACCACATACCACAATGCCGGGCGTGGTGGCTCACACCTGTAATCCCAGCACTCGGGAGGCAGAGGCAGGAGGATTGCTGTGATGTGAGCTGGAGGCTGAGCTCAGGGCCAGCCTGAACTACAAAGCAAGACCTTGTCTCAAAAAATAAAAGAAATAAAAATAAAAATAAAAAATAAAATTGTCATTTAAAAGAAACATTGCTTCTTTAACAAAATTGAAAGGGAAGCAGTACTCCCAAATTCATTTCTGGGAGCAACCATTACCTTGATACCAAAAGTACAGAAAGATCCAACCAAAAAAGAGAACTACTGGCCAATTTCCCTAATGAACATTGATGTGAAGACTCTCAATAAGATACTGGCAAACAGAATACAGAGAATTGTCAAAAAGATCATTCACCCTGACCAAGTTGGATCTATCCCAGGAATGCATGGATGGCTCAACTTACGTACATCAACAAATGTAATACACTCTATTAACAGACTCAAGAACAAAAACCATATGGTCATCTCAATTGATGCAATGCAGTTGACAAAATACAACACCTATTCATGATCATAACCCTACAGAAAATTGGAATAGACGGACTCTATCTCAAACTAATAAAAGCTATCTACGAGAAACCATCAGCCAGCATCACTGACATACTAAATGGTCCAAAACTGAAACCTTTCACACTAACATCAGGAACAAGACAAGGATGTCCACTCTCACCACTTCTGTTCAATACAGTCCTGGAAACCTTAGCCACAACAATTAGACAAGAGAAAGAATTAAAGGAATGAAGATAAGAAAAGAAAATGTCAAACTGTCATTATTTGCTAATGACATGATACTCTGTATAGAGGATCCTAAAAACTCAACTAAAAAACTGTTAAACTTAACCAACAAATTTAGTAGCATAGCTGGATAAAAGGTCAATGCTCAAAAATCAATGGTCTTTGTATTCACGTACAACAGACGCACTGAGATAGATATTGGGAAGTTAGTCTTTTTCACAATAACACCTCAAAAAATGAAATATCTATCTAACAGAGGAATTGAAAGACCTCTATTCTGAAAACTACAGCACTCTGAAAAAAAGGAGAGAGAAGATATCAAAAAATAAAAAGACATACCTGGCTCCCAGGTAGAAAGAACCAATATCGTCAAAATGGCTATACTTCCACAATTACTATATAGCTTCAGTGCAATCCCAATTAAAATCCCAACAGCATATTTCACAGATCTAAAGGGAAAAAAATCCAAAAATTCATCTAGAACCACATAAGACCTAGAATAACAAAAGCAATTCTAAGCAACAGGGACATGGTGGGGGGTATTATGTTTCCCAACCAAAAACTATACTATAAAGCCACTATGATAAAAACTGCATGGTACTAGCAAAGTAACAGACCTGAGGATCAGTGGAGTTGATTAGAAGATCCAGAAATTGGGCCGAGGAGTTATCTCAGTGGTTCCGGGGCCTGTCTTGTAACAGCAAGGACTTGGGTTTGATCCCCAGTAACCACATACCATACTGGGCATGGAGACTCACACCCAGCAGCAACCAGCACCACATACCACAGTCCCAGTCAGGGTGGCTCACGCCTGCAATCCCAGCACTCAGGAGGCAGAGGCAGGAGGATTGCTGTGATGTGAGTTGGAGGCTGAGCTCGGGGCCAGCCTGAATCACAAAGCGAGACCCTGTGTCAAAAAAAAAACTAAAAAAAAAAAAAAAAAAAGAAGACCCAGAAACTACTCCAGATACAACTAAGTCCCCTCATCTTTGACAAAGGAGCCAAAAATCTTCAATGGAAGAAAGATAGCTTCTTTAACAAATGGTGCTGGAAAAACTGGGCTTTAACCTGCCAAAGACTAAAGTTAGGCCTATCTCTTTTACCATGTACCAAGCTAAAATCAAAGTGGATAAGAGACCTAAATATTAAAACAGACACCTAAACCTGCTGCAAAACAGGTTAGGTAAAACTCTTGAAGACACTGGCTTAGGGAAAGACTTCCTGAATAAAACCTCTATAGCACAAGAATTGGCAGAAGAAATCAACAAATGGAATCTCATTCTATTAAAAAGCTTCTGCACAGCAAAAGAAACCACCAACAGAGCAAAAAGGTAACCAACAATGTGGGAAAGAATCTTTATCAGCTGTTCCTCAGACAAAGAGCTACTATCTAGAATATATAAAAAGCTTAAAAATCAGTCCACCCAAATTTAAAGACCCAATTCAAAAATGGGCAGCTGAAATGAACAGATACTTTTCAGAGGAAGAAGTAAGAACAGCTAAGAAGTATATGAAGAAATGCTCAACATCACTGGTAATTCAAGAGATGCAGATGAAAATAACACTTAGATTTCATTTCACTCTACAAAGAATGGCTGCTACCTCAGAATTAGCCAGCAAAAGATGTTGGTGAGGCTGAGAAGAAAAAATAACCCTTCTCTAATGTTGGTGGGAGTGTAGACTTATACAACCTCTGTAGAAATTAGTGTAGAGATTCCTCAAAAAGCTAGGATTGGAGGTCCCATTTGACCCGGCCACTGCTCTGCTAGGTATACACTCAGAAGAATTAAAAGATTCATATCACAGTGACATATGTGCACCCATGTTTATAGCAGCTCAGTTTGTGATAGCTAAATCTTGGAAACAACCAAAATGTATATCAAGTGGAGACTAGATAAAGAAGAGGTGGTTCTTTTATAGAATGGAGTATTGTTCTATCATTAAAAATGATAAGATTGAGTCATCTTTACTCAAATGGATGTATCTTCAAGACATTCTCATAAGTGAAATAAATAGGTCACAGATGTGTAAATGTCATATCTTTTCTCTGGTATAAGAAAATGAAGGTGTAAATGAGTTCTAGTATATATAGTTGATATTGTGAACTAGAAAATATTTAAAAGGGAAGATAGTGTAGGGGTAAATAATAAGGGGAAAATGAATGTGATGGTAATTAAAAATAAAGAAACAATGCTTATGTATATAGGAGATGGGGGGTTTCAGGGTGGGTGGGGGAAGGGGAAAAATGAGAATCAAGTCAGGTCATATTCTGGAACAATCTTTCAATGTTGAGGGCCGGGGATTTGGCTCAGTGGTTCCAGCGCCTGTCTTGTAAGCACAAGGGCCCGGGTTCGATCCCCCAGTAACCACATACTATACTGGGCATGGAGACTCACACCCAGCAGCAACCAGTACCACATACAGCAGTGCCAGGTGTGGTGGCTCACGCCTGTAATCCCAGCACTCAGGAGGCAGAGGCAGGAGGATTGCTGTGATGTGAGTTGGAGGCTGAGCTCAGGGCCAGCCTGAACTACAAAGTGAGGCCCTGTCTCAAAAAAGAAAACTACAAAAAAAAAAAAAAAAAACAATGTTGAATGCTTTGATGATGTGTATTTATAATGTAACAATTAAGATGCATTAAAAAAAAAGAAACATTTCACCTGTAAAGTACAAACTTCCTTGCACTCTCAGGAAATATAACTCTGCTTTATTTAACAATGGTCAGATCAGGCCCATAATATGGGTGTCAACAATTTTTAAAACATAAACCAAATATATTCTGTGAGAAATGATCGGGATGACAAAGAAAGTTGAATCTATACACATATTCAATTAGCCGTTTATACTCAAAAACAAATGTATTCTAGCCATTTGCTACTTGCTTAGCTCTCTTCTGTACATAGCAATTTTGAAAAGATCATAAACAGTTCAATGAATAAATAAAGATAGTAGCAAGCACTAAGAAATAATAAAGAAAGCAAGATTAGGAGAGGAAGAGACATAGGATGGCTAGAGGAGGAAAGCCTCCCTAGAAAGAGAACATTTGAGCTGGAGCTGGCATAATGGAGAGGTACCAGCTGGTGGAATTCAGGGAGAAAGTGGTTTCCAGGCAAAAGGCTTAGTCCATTCAAGGGCTTGAAGCAGGGTTGAGGATGGCAGATCCAGCAACAGAAGGAGGAACAGTGCAATTAAAACATCTTGGACAGGAGATGGTGGTAGGGTTCAAGTTGATGTGCTATTAAGACTGGGTACATACTTATGGGACATGATTAGGATAAATTACTACTGATGTAATGACTTAACCCAACAAAAATTTATTTTTTTACCATTCTAGAGGTCATAAATCCAAAATGAGTTCCTCTGGGTAAAGTATGAGTTTTGGTATAACTGGTTGTTTCTAGGAACCCCAGGGGAGAATGTGTTTTTGTGCCTTTTCTAGCTTCTGGAGATCCGCATCCCTCAGCTGGTGACTCCCTTCCTCACATCACTCCAGTCTCTTGCTTCTGTAGTGACAACTCCTACTTCTCTGTAGTCATATCGTCCTCTATTCCCTCTTACACAAACACTTTTGATTACATAGAAGGCCATCAGGACTCTCCACTATCATCTCTCCATTTCAAGACAATTAATTTAACCACTATTACAAACTCCCTTTTTGCCATAAAAGGTAACACTCAAGGACTTAGGGACTAGGATCTGGATCTTTAGGAGGGCTACCCCTCAACCTACCACTGAGCACCTGAAGAAACTCCAGTCCAGGCATCATTTCCCAAAATAGATCCCAAAATCTTGAAGATACTCCACTCACTATGGCTCGCTACATGAATAGAAAATTCTTTCTGAACAAATTAGCTTGAGAAAATTGAAGGAAGTAAAAATCAGACAGTTGTATTTATTCTGAAATCCTCAGATGGGATTTTCCAGGATAAAACATACTTGTGAGTTACATAATAACTAAGCCATTTGTTCTCACACATCTTACAAACTTGATCTCCCATGAAACAAGTTCTATGAGGTCCTGCCCTAAAAAATCCTCAAGGAAATAAGCTGCTTTGAAATATTTGAAGTATTGTCAGACACAGAAAAAGATGAAGAGGACTCAGGTAAGGCCCTGGATGTGAACCTAGAAACAAATGAAACAGAGAAGAAAGGTCAGGATTCGGCTCAAATATCAGACCTCTAAGAATCTGCTACAGCAAGATAAGCTTCCCAAAATGCAGTAAGTTTCATTTTATTTTATATTTCATTTCATTTTAGTGTATGTTTGGAAAACATATAGTTATATTTGTTTTGGGAAACTGGTACAAATATATGTCATAACTTCATCATTTTCCATCTCCTTATGACCCCTCCTAACTTCTTTCTCCTCACTTCCCCTGATACAAGTAAGTTCTAACTCCCTAAGGATGTTTACAGAGGTCTATACTGATACTCCTCAGAATTTCCTTTCAATATGACAATCCCAGAGTTTTGATGAAATGTACATTCTGACTTTGTAATTCCAGGGCAAGGCTGTGATGATGTTATTTCTGACAAGAGGTGACACTGATATTGCAGGAGGAGTAAGAAACATCCCAGCATTGGATAAGTAGTTGAACCCCAGAATACTTTTTTAATGCCTTCTTTCAACCCCTAGGCTGGTAAATGAACTACTTGGATTAACAGAGGCTTCCTAACTATTGAGGATTTATCCTCAATGATGCATAGAATAATGAAATAAAAACTATAGAATGCTTGATATGACAACAGAGAAAGCATAACCAAGTCAATAGTTTTATCCAGTAGCAGCACTTTTTCCAAGTTTGTATTAAATTTAAGAAATTCTCTTCCCCCCAATACCTGAGAAAGAGACATGGACAGTGATATATGATTTGCAAGGTATCTTAATTTGATCAGTTATGCACTCGGAAATAAGGCATCTCACAGGACCAATAACTGAGGAGAAGCCCCCTGAGACTCCATCTACTTGTCTGCACATACTATGTAAGTGGGGTGGTTATGCTGGGACTTAGGCAGAGGCCTTCGGTTCGTGACTCTGCCCTGTCTGCCATATCAGAAAAGCATGCTCTAAAAGAGTAAAGAAAATTTGTTGATTACAGCTATTGGTGAGTTTGTGGACTCAGTCCCAACTACAGGACCTTTGACTCTTACAGAGTTCAAGCCTTCAGGCACTCACTGAGTTCAACTCAAGCATTATTGCCAGAAAACAGTCTGAATCCCAGAGAACTACAACTGTCTGCCTGTGACTAGTCCACTATGACCTACATGCTACTGCCCATATGGTCATTGCTGCCCAGACAGCAAACCAGGAATTAAACCAAAAAACATCAGCAACAACAACAACAAAAATACAAGTGAGATAAAAATTCAAATACCCAGATACAAAGATCATCACCACAGGGGTATCTATGGAAAAGAAAATGGAAAAAACCAAGCTCAATCACCAGGACTCTCTGAGCCAGTAACAAATGAAGATCTACTAAAAAAAATAAAAATCAGAAATAATTTCTTAGGTAAGAACAGAGATAGTGCCCACAGTGAAAGATATGATTAATAACACTAAAGTAGAGATCAGGAATATGACAGAATCTCAGATTATGAAAATAAATGGAATTTGTGAAACAACTTCAAATTTTAGGAGATGAAGAACTCCAATAAAAGTTGTAAAAATAGGATGAAAGAATGTGAATATCAGACATAGAAAATAACATTGTACTCAGTGAACAGGAAAGAAATAATTTATGAAAATAGCAAGGAACTAGAAAGCAATCCAGCAGCTGTTAGATGATACAAAGAACAATCACATAAGACTTATTAGAGTTAGTGATGAAACAGGAGTAGTGCAAAAGACATTTTAGAAAAACTGTTCACAAATGTAGTGGGAAAAAACTTCATAGGAAAAAGAAAAGAATTGAATATACTGATAAGTGAAGCATATACAATTTTAAATGGCCATGATATAAAAAAATCTATACTTAGCCATATTATAATCAAGATTCTACAATCTCGACAAAAGAATTAAATATTGAAAACAGTCCGAGAAAAGAAACAACACATACAAAGGAATGCCCATCAGAATCACAGCAAACTTCTCAACACAAACACTCAAGTTAAGAAAAATCTGGGCCAGTGATTTAGCTCAGTGGTTCCAGTGCCTGTCTTGCAAGTACAAGGACCCAGGTTCAATCTCCAGTAACCACATACTATACTGGGCATGGAGATTCATGCCCAGCAGCAACCAGTACCACATACCACAGTGCCAGGTGTGGTAGCTCACGCCTGTAATCCCAGCACTCAGGAGGCAGAGGTAGGAGGATTGCTGTGATGTGAGTTGGAGGCTGAGCTCAGGGCCAGTTTGAACTACAAAGCAAGACCCTATCTCAAAAAAAAAAAACTCTGCAGTGAAGAATTTCAAGCCCCAAAGGAATACAACTTCCAACCTAGATTGATGTATTCTGCAAAACTACCAGAATTGACAAGGAAATAAGAAGCTTCTGTAACAAAGAACACCTAACAAACTTCAAGAACACAAAACCTACAAGGCAAAATATTCTAAACAACATCCTAGAAAAGGACAATGAACACAACAATCCCACGAGACCCAGCAGAATGAATTCACTGGGCAAAGTAAGAAACTGAATGGAAAGGGAGAAAAGCAAAGAATTAAAGGGCCAACAACAGGAAAATATCATGACAGGGATAAGTCAGTCCATACCAGTTATAATCATTAATGTCAATAGCCTCAATGTGCCAATTAAAAAACAGATTGGCAGAATGGAATAATAAGCAAGATCCAACAATATACTGTATACCAGAAACACATCTAATTCAGATATAAATGCATTAACTGAAAGTAAAAAGATGGAAAACTCTTCTCCATGTTGCAGGAAACCAACAAAATAGGTTTTGCTACTCCTCAAAAGTAAGAGTGGCTATCTTATTTTCAGACAAAGTAGATTTCCAACCAAAAATAATTAAGGAGACAAAGAACAATACGTCATCTTCACATAGAGAAGAGTCCAAGAGAAAGAAACAACATTTATAAATATTTACACACTAAATTCTACTGGACCCAGCTATATAAAAAAAATTAATGGACACGAAAAGCCAGACAAGCACTAATGTAATGGTAAGAGGGGACTTCAATACCCCAATGTTACAAATGGATAGATTGATCAGACAAAAAAGTATCAATAATAAATTACTTGAACTGAACCAAACTTTTGAACAAATGGACTTAATAGACATCTACAGAGTATTTCACCCCACACAGTCAGTATATTCATTCTTCTCAGCTGTTCATGGGTCATTTTCCAAAACAGACCACATGCTAGTTCATAGAGCATATTTAAGTAAGTACAAGGAACTGAAATTATCCCCTGTATACTATTAGACCACAGGGCCTTGAAATGGGAGATCAATAGCAAAAAAAAATTCCAAGATCCTCATAAATACCTGGAAATTGAACAACAGTCTCCTGAGCAATCAATGGGTCCCAGAAGAAAATAAAGAAGAAATTAAACAGTTTTTACAATTAAATGATTTTAATCCCAGTAAAATATACAAGAATTTATGGGATACAATGAAAGCAGTTCTTGGAGGGAAATTCACAGCAATGAATGCTCACACTAGAAAAAAGGTGAGCTCGAATAAATGACCTATTGCTGAACCTTGAACTACTAGAAAAAGAGGAGCAAGACAACCCCAAAACTCATACAAGGGAGGAAATTATAAAGATCAGAGCAGAAATTAATGCAAGGGAGTCTAAGAGAACAATACAAAAAATCAACTGTGGGAGACAGGGAAAGAGGACGCAGCCAGAACCTTTGTGGCGAACTCCAGTTCCCCTTCCTCGTGAGTCCCACAACAAAAGGATTAACAAATAACAAAATTGGAACCTTGAGAAAAAGGCTAAACTCAGGCTCGACTCTTGCTGCTCTGAGCAGTTACAGCAAAAAGCCAAACACCACAGCAGCAGAAGAAGGGCCAGTCCCTGGAGCTCACTGCACCTTTATTTGGTATCAAGCCTTCACACTCAAAATCCTAGCATACATAAAATAGCCTACACATCCAAAATCCTAGCATGTACAAGACAGGGCAATTATCCACAATAATCCCCGTAGCAGAAGATCCCATAGGGCAGGGCAGATATCCTTAAATCCCAGTAAGTAGTAAGTCTTAAAGCCAATAATCCTAGTGCAATAATCTTTGTTGTTTAAAATCTCTAGGGTGGGCAGATGTCCCCAATAATCCCAGCAGTTGATCCCACAAGACATGGCAGACATCCTCAAGTCCAAGTAAGTAAGTAGTCTGAGTAAGCTGTCCACAGTTCCCGACAATCAACAACTCAAAGTGTTGGTGTTTTAAAAGAATAAATAACATTGACAAACCTTTAGCTGATCTTATCAAAAAAAGGAAGGAAAAGGGTCAAATTCATGCAATCAGGAATGAAAAGGGAGAAATCGCAATGGATCCATCAGAAAATCAGAGAATAATAACAACCTACATTGAGAACTGGTACTCCAATAAAAAGGAAAACAGAGAAGAAATGGATATATTACTAGACACGTATGAACCTCCAAAGTTGAATGAAGAAGATATAAAAAGCTAAACACCCCAATATCAATATGTGAAATTGAAAACATAATTAAAAACCTAATGATGAAGAAAAGTCCAGGTCCTGATGGCTTTACTGCTGAATTCTTCAAGATTTTAAAGAAGAGCTAATGATACTACTTCTCAAACTCAAAATCAAAAGAGAAGTAATACTCCCAAATTAATTCCCAGAAACAACCATTACATTGACTCCGAAAAGAGAGAAAGACCCAATTAAAAAAAGAAAACTACAAGCCAGTCTCCCCAATGAACACTGATGCAAAAATCCTCAGTAAGATAATGGCAAACAGAATACAAAGGATCATAAAAATGATTATACACCCTGACCAGTGATATTCATTCCAGGGATACAAGGATGGTTCAACATATGTATATCAACAAATGTTAATACTATATTAACAGACTCAAGGACAAAAATCACACAGTCATCTCAATAGATGAAAAAGTACTCCAACACCCATTCATGATTAAAACCCCACAGAAAACTGGAGTAGATGGTCTTTATCACAACCTAATAAAAGCTATTTATGAGAAACCAGTAGACACCGTCATACCAAATGGACAAAACTTAAACCTTTCACACTAACGTTAGGAACAAGACAATGATGTCCACTCTCACCACTTCTATTCAATATAGTTCTGGTAATACTAGCCACAGCAATTACACAAGAGAAAGAAATAAAAGGAATAAAGATAGGAAAGGAAAAATTTAAACTGTCATTATTTACTGATGATGTAATACTCTATACAGAAGATCCTAAAAGCTCAACTAAAAGGCTGATAGACTTAATCAGCAAATTTAGTAGTGTAGCTAAATACAAGGTCAATGCTCAAAAATCAATAGCTTTTGTATATATGAACAACAGACTCACTGAAAAAAAAATCAGGAAATCAATTCCTTTCACAGCAGCATCCAAAAAATGAAATATCTAGGAGTCAGCCTAACAAAGGATGTGAAAGATTTGTATTCTGAAAATACAGCACTCTGAAAAAGGAGATCAAAGAGCTTATCAGAAAATGGAAAGATATCCCTTATTCCTGCCAGGAAGAACCAGTATCATCAAAATGGTCATAATGCCAAAACTACTATATAGATTCAATGCAATGTCAATTGAAATTTCAAGAGTATATTTTACAGATATGAAAGAAAATAAATCCAAAATAATCCAAAAATTCATCTGAAACCAAAAGAGACCTAGAGTAGCAAAAGCAATCTTAAGCAATAAGTTCATGGTAAGGGATATCACACTCTCCAATTTGAAACTATACTACAAAGCCACTCTGAATATACTGATAAGTGAGGCATATACATGGCCAACAGGAGCCACTGGGCACAAGAAATTATGTTTCACGCACACACAGAGCAGTGTGTGGCCAGCAGCTGACCCTGGGGTATACAATTCAGAGTATCCAAAGCTGCTACCCATATTTTAAAGGAGCTAACACTGGCATAGGTTATATACTCCAGAGCTCTCCCCCAACACACATACACACACACACTCACACACTGCTAGACTTTTCCTGAGGTGGTACCTCATTCTCCTACCCTATCCTGATTCAGTGTCTCCCAATAGCATTTCCTGAGGACATTCTCTCAATAAACACAAGCTCCAGAATCTTTTTCTAAGGTTCTGCTCCTAGAGAAATCCATCTGAGGCACTGTCCCATCTTGTTTCTTCAAATCTGTAAGTTGCCTTTCATAGAATAGCATTTCAAAATGATAATCCTGGTTCTAGGAGGTTCTGTGAGGGGGTAGCATCTGAGAAGTGAAAGAAAACCAAGATAAACAGATACAGGAAGAAAATATACCTAGAATAACAGAGGAATGCTCAGCTATTTCATACTGTTTCTCCAACATGAAACTATTCTCAATGGGTATTTTCTGGTTAAGATATTTTTATTCTTGCAGAAATGCAAGGTATGAAAAATTTAATAGAAACAATGGGTAGTGGAATTGACCAATATGAGGACAGAATGTAAGAAATTGATGACACAGTGAATATGACAGATCATCAGCTCAATGATACCTTAAAAGTAACAAGATACTAGGCAAGCCAGATCCAACACCTGCTAAAAGAATGAACAAAATATATATATCAGAACCATAAAAACAAAGGATAAATTAGATGATCTGAAAGGCACAGAAAGTTTATTCATTAAAACCATGTCAATAAAACTTTCCTAATCTAAGGAAACAATTGAGTGTCAATCATAACTTTTTTTTTTTTTTTAAGGTTTTTTTGGGTTTTTTTGTGTGTTTTTTTTTTTTTTTTTTTTTGAGACAGGGTCTCGCTTTGTGGCTCAGGCTGTCCCTGAGCTCAGCCTCCAACTCACATCATAGCAATCCTCCTGCCTCTGCCTCCTGAGTGCTGGGATTACAGGCGTGAGCCACCACACCTGGCACTGTGGTATGTAATACTGGTTGCTGCTGGGGTGAATCTCCACACCCAGTATTGTTATGCGGTTACCGGTGATCGAACCCGGGCCCTTGCACTTGCAAGACAGGTGCCGGAACCACTGAGCTATATCCCCGGCCCCAATCATAACTTTTTAACACATTAAATCTCCAGAAGTTCAACAAAAGGACAAAATAATAAAAGCTATTAGAGAAAAACAGCAAGTTACAAAGGAAAGTCTATCAAAATTACAAGCAGATTTCTCACCACAAATCTGTTTTTGTTTTGTTTTGGTTTAGTTTGGTTTGGTTTGGTTTTTGAGACAGGGTCTCGGTTGGTAGTTCAGGCTGGCCTTGAGCTCACTATGTAGCTCTGGCAAGCCCTGAACTCACAGCAATCCTCCTGCCTCTGCCTCCTGAGTGCTGGAATTACAAG
Source organism: Petromus typicus (assembly GCA_004026965.1). NCBI lineage: Eukaryota > Metazoa > Chordata > Mammalia > Rodentia > Petromuridae > Petromus > Petromus typicus. The sequence goes on from PVIR01014659.1 coordinate 23,858, forward strand.
CATGAGCCACCACGCCCAGCACTGTGATGTGTGGTACTGATTGTTGGTGGATGTGAGCCCCGTGCCTGGCATTGTTGTATGTGGTTACTGGGGATCAAACTCCAGACCTTGTACTTGCAAGGCAGATGACTGAGCCATGAGCTAAATCAGCAGTTGTGCCCCCATGAATCTTAACAGGTAGGAAAGACTGTATCAAGTTTTTCAAGCCATAAAAGAAAGTAATTGTCAATCCAGATTTCTAAGAGCACTTTGGATCATATCTCTGCCATCCGATAACCCCAGCAAGTTATGTTGTTTCTCTGAGTATTCACTTTTAGCACTTTACATTTCAAGATCTGTTTCAAAATTCCCACAAGAATTTATGGGGGCTAGTCTACATCTCTATGATCAAGCAATAGTATGTGGTACCTGTATTTAATGAGAAAAAAATTCTATGAGAAGAGATATGGTCTATTCACTGCTACAACTATGTCTAGTATATGGCATATACTCAATTGTATCTCTTCTACTATTAATAGTATCAGTAAAACCTTTTAGGTTTTACTCATAAGAAATCTTAGAGCTGAGTTCTGAACACAGATCTATCTTGCTTTGAAATGACATCATGAAGGCCAAATGTATGTACTTGAGACTTTAAAATAGGCAAATAAGAAGTGAGCAAAGTACAGGTCCAACTCCTAGTTCTTTGTCCAGCATGACAGGCACTGTACAAAATTCCTTCAGTTAGTCACAAGAAGAGACATGAGCCATGTTCTCAGTGAGCAAGAAGCTGTATTCTGGGCAGGAGAGGAGATCTAGTCAAAAACACTTCTGATTTATTTTGTCAGCTTCCACATGTGAGGAAGTTGCCAGTCATCACTCTTATGCTCACCAGACGAAAAGGAGTTGAACAAACTGAAAAACAGTGACTGGTTTTGGAATCCACAAAGAATTAGGGCCGTAGGACAGGACATTACCCTGAGATCTAGAGAGACAAAAATCGAACTGTTTACTAGTAACAGAGCCATAGACTAGTAGGCTCAGACTATGGTCACTTTTTATAGATTACTGGAGGCAGAGTGAGCTCTGGCTCAAGAATGAGAAACTCCTGGGGCTGTGGTCTGAAGGCAGCCCACATTTTCACGGGTTTGCTTCCAGGGTATGTGCAAGGTTCTCACTTTAAAAAGCTAAGGAAGGGCCGGGTATTTAGCTCAGTGGTTCCAGTGCCTGTCTTGCAAGCGCAAGGGCCCGGGTTCAATCCCTGATACCCACATACAGTATGGGCATGGAGACTCACGCCCAGCAGCAACCAGTACCACATACCACAGTGCCGGGCGTGGTGGCTCACGCCTGTAATCCCAGCACTCCGGGAGGCAGAGGCAGGAGGACTGCTGTGATGTGAGTTGGAGGCTGAGCTCAGGGCCAGCCTGAACTACAACGCAAGACTCTGTCTCAAAAAAAAGCTAAGGAAGGTTCCCTGAAAGGTCTGCCACAGGGAGGGGGGACAAACCCATTGTGAAATGTATCTAGAGACCTCTTCATTGCAAAGGCCTGATCTCCAGAGGGACATGCTTTACCAGAGCCTTATCCCGTGAGGGGACAGACATTTCCCCAACTTACCTTCTTCATCCTTTCTCAAGGTTGAAAATGAAAAACTAAGAGATGCCTGTGACAAATTCTATAAACACAGGAATATGAAGACTGAGACTTCATCATAAAAACACAGGACACCTCCTGTGCCACACACTTCAGTACTCTGCCAGCAGGGTGTAAGTCTAAGAAGAACAGATTACAGCTGAAAGAGCTGCAAGACACAGACTCTATCTATGGAGTTCTCAGGGAAACAGATACAACAGGGAAGACAAACCTCAGACATGAGAGAACCGGGAGCCTCTGGCAACTACAGCTGAGAGAAACATTAAACATACTCTGCTTCCTGTCTACATCAATAGAAAGCCTCACAGGAAAAGCTTGTTTACCTGAATTTTTTTTGTCAAACACATCATGTACAGTTCTAAACAAACAAAAAAAAATCAAATAAGTAACAATATAAAACAAATAAAGCAGTAGTACTGTAGTATAACCTGAAATGTAAGACAAATATTCATAGCTGATATAAACAACTTAATAAGTAAATACAGAGGAAGAAAAAACAAATCTCCCATGCAAATCAATTCCAAACAATTTCAATAAATCCACATTGATCTTTTTTTAAAGATTGAATTCTTTATCAGTGCATTTTATATACACATTAAAATCATACTCAACATTGGGAATTTGTGCCAGTATATGACATGAGCTGATTCTCATTTTTACCTATTATCCTACCCACCTTACCACCCCCCACCTCCTATACAAATATGCTGTTTTGTTTTGTTTTTTTTTATAAGATTATACTTTCTTGGGCCAGGAATTTAGTTCAATGGTTCCAGCGCCTGCCCTGCAAGTGCAAGGTCTTGAGCTCCATCTCCAGTAACCACATACAACAATGCTGGGTATGGTGACTCATGCCCATCAGTAATCAGTATCATACACCACAATGCCAGGCATGGTAGCTTCTGCCTGTAATCCCAGCACTCAAGAAGCAGAGACAAGAGGATTGTTGTGAGTTTGAGGCTTTCCTGGGCAACAAAGTGAATTTAGGGCCAGCCTGATCTACAAAGTGAGATCTTTTCTTAAAAAAAAAAAAAAAGATTATATTTTTTCTTTCCCCTCATTACTTTCCCCTACCCATTTCCCTTTGAATATTTTCTATTTTACAAAATCTACCATATATTCTAGAAGTCATCTACATCTTCAGATCTTTTAAGGAAATAGGGCAAAACTTGTCTCTCCCTACCTCAGGGCTGAGCCAAATGCCGCTGTTGAAAGACTGCAGTATGGTCACAAGAGGAAGAAGCTTTACAGGGAAGACTTGACTAATGAACATCAACAGTAGTGGTTGATATAGACAGTGTGTCTTCTTGACGTGAGGGTATGAGAACAGCACTCGTTCTGAGACCGTCCTCTCAAACATCCCACAATCCTAGTCTGGTTATGAGAAAAACATCAGACAAATCCCAGCAGAGAAGCATTCTCCAAAAGACTGGCCAGTATTCCTCAAAACTATCACCAAAAATAAAGTCAAGAAGAATCTAAGGAGATATAAGTACTAAATACAGTGTTGTATAACCTACATTAGATCCTAGGAAAGAAAAAAAGACACTAGGTAAAAATTTAGTAAATGGTAATAAAGTATGAACTTTAGTTAATAATAATGTATCGATGTTGGCTCATTAGCCGTAGTAAGTGCATCATGCTAGTATAAGATGTAATCATAAGGACTCCTGAATGAGAGATACATGGAAACACACATTTCACTAGATCTAACACCTTTCTAAACGATAGAGTTTCATTTCTAAAAACTCAGTCTAATTCATTGTGAGTTACATATGCATTCTCTGCTCATCTGAAAAAGTTTTCGTTTTGTCCTTTGGTTAAATGGCAGGAGAGTGGTGAAGCAGGGTTAGAAAAATATGAAATCAGTGAACACAGCTCAGACATTCGATTTTCAGTGTATCAAGGTACAGTCAGTCTTAGTGCTTTTTCTTTGAACTGCAAGACAAGTATCTAATACAGCAAGCAACGGCTTCCAGGGAAGACAGATACCATGCCTGAAGGTCAAACCTGCCTATGGTTCCTCCATTTGGACAAAGGTCTGGTTCTCTACACCAGAGGGGAGGCAGCTTCCAAACATCATTTACTCTGGGATAATCTATGATGCTTTCACCTTTTTCGCCACCCTCACTGTCTGAGCCAATCATTTTCATAGAGCACATTTTTTCAGAGAATATCCTGTCTGCAGGCTCCTTAGTGTTCTTGATGGATGTGCCACATTCAGAGCTGGACTCCATTGTGTCTGTCTCACCCATGCGATGCACTGCTCCATCCTCCTTGTCTGTTTCAACCCACACTTGTGTCTCGCCCACACAATGTGCATTGCTGGTGAGAAGAAAAATGATCCCTCAAGAATTAACAATTTATGCAAGGATATTTTTGTGAAGGCTTATTCTGGGTCTTCACTGACAGAGAGACAAAGAGAAATCTCAAAAGATATATGTGGGGAAACATGGATTCCAAACCTACTTGTGACAGGATGCAGCTGTAAGACCTTTGAAGTCATTCGACCTCTTCTCCGAGCCCAGCACTTGTCTGCAAAATGAGGGAGTTAGAGTAGATTTACAAAGACCTGCAGCTCTAGCCAGAAGTAATGCTGAGATCCTCCGAGCTGAAAAGCAAGCTCACTCTCTAAACCTCTGATTAACTTTCCCAGATCACTTCCTTTTCTATCAGCAGACAGGAAAGAGGATTAAGCAGCCTAGTGTAAGTTCCTCAGGGGAAGAATCTAATTCACATTATAGTACAGCCCTCAACTCAGCATCCCCTCAGTGCCGTGCACACGGTGGGCATTTGAGAACTAACTGTGTGTTGAAGGATTAAACAAAGATAGCAAGTGGAACCAAAAGTAAAATAAGAACAATAAAAACATTTCCTCCTTTAAATCTGATGGGCAAGTGTGCCTGCTGCTGGTTTTGATGGCAGGACCAGCAGTCAGGACTCTGGACTGGCACAAAAACAGACACCCAGAGAAGCATTTTCCCCCACCCCTCACACAGCATGGAAGTCTGGACAAGGTCTCAGTGCACAGAGAGGCTCCGGGGAGACTGGAGAAGCCAAGTAGGGTCAGACATGATGCCCATTACAGACACAAGACAGAAAAGCAAGAGCTCAGGAGTTACCTCTCAGAGAAGCCTGATGGCCTGACTTCTGTATCACTCTGTTACCTGTTCAGAACTACAGGTCCAGAGACCTTCACTGGGACCTTCCCATTTTATGCAGTTGTCTTCCCTCCAGTAGTGAGAAGTAGTAATAAGCAGTCATTTCACAAGCCCAGACCACGAACCTATACATCTTCTCCAGCCCCTAGGGCCCCCTGGTTGGCTCAAAAGGAGCCTGTTCCTTATCTCATCTCATCCGTTAGCTACTAAATTCAGCTAATTCTCCTCCAACAACACGTCTCACATACCATTTCCTCCTTTGTACTATGACCACAGAAGCTGAGACCTTCGTCATTTTTCCCCTAGAGTGTTACTGCCTCCCTCCCCAAGAGCCCTCAGACAGAGATAAACTAAGAGCAGGATTGTCTTCCTGAAACACAGATCTAGTTATTATCATTCTCCATTTTTCTTTTTAAAGAATTCCACAGGAGTGAGAGTATGAGAATAACACACAAAACATTGGGAATTCTGTGACAAATCATAAAAACATAGGAGATCAAAATTTTTTTAAAAGAGAGAAAGAATCCAGACACTGGAAAAAAACAACTTGGGAAAGACAAAAGATCAAAATAGATCCCCAGGACCAGGAAAGATCTGAACATTAAAACTCACAGAGAAATGGAAGAGATAACACAACACGGAGAAAAGCAAGGACAATGCGTACTTTCTCCCCAGCTCCCAGCTCGCAGCTGGTGAGAAAGGAAGGCTGAATCTATGGAAACAAAGCGGAAGCTGGAGACTCCAGGGAGCTTCACGAGAAACACAGTAGGACAGACAGGCTGGGAGCTGCAGGCCACGTGCAGGATCCTGCTCCCACGTGAGTCCTTCGGCAAGGAATAGCTGGGAAGTCGCCAGTCCAAGTGCCTGCTGTGTCCTCTAGAGAGGGTCAGATGACATTGTGGTGGATGGCTGACTGTTTAGATTCAAGACTCATCGCAGCTGCCAGATGACTTCAATTCAGAGCACCCAATGTCACATCCCCACGGGGACTAGGAGAGAGACAGCCATGGTCAGGATGGAAAGAGACCCCTTTAGGGGGTTAAACTAAAGGGGAAGACAAGGATGTCCACTGGCATCACTCCTGTTCAATATAATTTTGAAAACCTTAGCCAGAGCAGTTAAACAAGAGAAAGAAAGAAAATGGATATGTATAGAAAAGAAAAAAATCAAATTATGATGATTTGCAGATGACTTCTGTATGAAAGATCCCACATACTTTACCAAAAGACTCTTAGAACTGATTACCAAATTCAATACCATAGTAAGATACAGAGTCAGTACTCAGGCAGGGATGTAGCTCAGCAGTGCTCCACCAGCCTGGCAAGCACAAGGTTCTGAGTTCAATCCCTGGGACTAGAAAAAGAAAATCAACATTCAAAAATCAATATAATTCCTGTACAAAAACAATAAACCCACTAAGAGATAAATCAAGGCAATGATACTTGTCACAATAGCATCAAGAAAAATGAAATACTGAGGAATTAGCCTAACCAAGGAAGTAAAAGAATTCTATAATGAAAACTAAAAGGACATCAGAAAACAGGGAGATAGGGCCAAAGATTTAGCTCATTGGTACCAGCACCTGCCTTGCAGCCACAAGGTCCTAAGTTAGATCCCTGGCACAGAAAAAGAAGGAAAGAAAATGAGAAGAGATTCCCTGTTTTTGGATAAGCAGAAGCAATGCAGTTAAAATAGCCAGACTTCCAAAACTGTGATACAGATTTGATACAATCCTAGTCAAAATAGCATTCTTCACAAAACTGAAAAAAAAAAAGAAATCTCAAAATTTATATGGAACCAGAAGAGACCTAGAGTAACGAAAGCAATTCTGGCAATAAGGGCAAAGCAGGGGGTATTACAATCCCAGACTTTAGGTTACATTATAGTGTACCGGTGGGATAGAAGAGAAGATGCAGAAACAACTCCAGGCATTCTCAGCTACCTAATCTCTGACAAGTAGGCCAAATACGTGGCTATCCACTTACCAATTATTGAACCTAGGGTCCTATGTATCACTATGCATTAAACTAAAATAAAAATGGATCAAAAATCTAAATATTAAAACAAAAATACTTAATCTACTGGGAGACAAGACAGGTAAAGGCAAAGACATTCTGAACAGAACTCTGGTTGCATACGAAGGAATACCAATAATCAACAAATGGGATCACATCAGATTAAAAACCACTGCAGGCCGGGGATTTAGCTCAGTGCTTCCGGCATCTGTCTTGCAAGTGCAAGGACCCGGGTTCGATCCTCAGTAACCACATACAATACTGAGCCTGGAGACTCACGCCCAGCAGCAGTACTGACTCACGCCCAGTCAGTACCACATACCACAATGCCGGGCGTGGTGGCTCACGCCTGTAATCCCAGCACTCAGGAGGCAGAGGCAGGAGGATTGCTGTGATGTGAGTTGGAGGCTGAGCTCATGGCCAGCCTGAACTACAAAGCGAGACCCTGTCGCAAAAAAACCTAAAAAAAAAACCACTGCAAAGCAAAAGAAATAACTGACAGAAAGAAGAGATCTACAGAATGGGAAGTAAGTTTGCCAGCCACTACTCAAAGGACTAATATCCAGAATATATAAACAACTCAAAATATTAGGACCACCCCCCAAATTTATAAAGATTAAATCAAAAACTGGGCATCTGAAATGAATGAGCACTTACGAGATGAAGAAATACAAACAGTCAATAAATACATGAAAAAATGCTCTCAACTTTGCTGGCCATTCAAGAAATGCAAGTTGAAATAACAATGAGATTCCTTCTCACACAGAAAGAATAGCTATCATCAAGAAATCAACCAATAACAAATGCTGGCAAGGCCTCAGGGGGAAAGAACCATCTTCATCATTGGTAGGAATGTATACTGGTACAACCACCATGAAAATCAGTATAGAAATTTCTCAAAAACTTAAAAATATCAATTCCATTTGATCCAGCTATTTCCCTTCCCTCCCTATCTTCCCAAAAAGGTCAAAGACATACCACAATGATATATGCATACCCATGTATATAGCAGCACAATTCATAATCTTGGAAACAGCCAATATGTCCATAAATAAAAGAATAGATTTTTAAATTTTGGTATTTATGCATAATGAGGTACTACTGTGCCATAACGAAGGATAAATTTGAGTCATTTGTAAGAAAATGGATGTACCTTGAGACCATAATGAAATAACTCAAACAAGTTTAAATATTGTATAGTTTATCTTATGAGAAATCCAAATTATAAGTAAATAAAGTACAAAATAAAAGATAGTCAATAGAAAAACAAAAGAAGTTACTGTGATCCAAAATGAACAATGTATTTAAAGTGTACCTTGACTTAGGATAACTATCTTACAGGTTTCACATGATTTTGGACCTGTCTGGCTATTAATCTCGACTTATAATAATTAGTTTGATAAGGACTTATAAAATGAATAAATCTGATGCTCACAAAAAAATTTAAAAATAAATAAATGTTTAAAATTTAAAAATAAATATTTACAATTTAAAAAGAGGGCAAAGGGGAAAGAGAAAAAAAATAAAGAATTGAGATATATTATATACATATACCAATTCCCCACAGTGAACATAATTATTATGTACTTGAAAACCTGTACTAAGAAAAACAAAAAAATTATAAAAGAAAAAAATGAAAAATGAATAAAACACTTATCTTTCTGCAGCTGTTAATTCAGTGCATAAGGTATTGTCAGCAAACAAGACTTGGAATTATCAAAGTGAAAATGAATAAATGATAAGCTTTTTTAAAGAATAAAGTGAAATTTCTTATCCCACACCCAGTCTCAGTCCCCTCTTCCTTAGACCCTTGCACACAGTCTGTTCCTGGGGGACATGATAACTCTCCCTCGTGCCCTGGGTGCCGCAGCCCCAGCTCTTGACCCGAGTCTCCTCTCCTCTCAGAAGTCCCCCTGTCCCCACCCTCAGCTCCATCCACCCATTCCACCTGCCCCCGCACATTCACGTTTCTCCTTAGTCAAAATTCATCTTTCCTTTGTTTTCTAACTACTTGGCTTTATAGTACATTGAACCATTTGTATCACTCCTGTATGATTTGCCTCCCTACTTCCTCGCCATGTCGGAGGGCAAAGGAATCGGATTGTTATGATCTTACGCTCATTTTAACGGTATGGAAAGCACAGTGAACAAAAGACCTAAATGCATTCCAACTCATTTCACATATATCGTTTCGTTTAATCCCCTGCAATAACCCTGCGAAGTATAATTATCATTGTTACTGCATCATTCCTTTTATAGAAGAGGAGTCTCAGATGCAGAGAATTTCAGCACAGACCCAAGGCCCGCAGCTGACGGCAAAGCACGCCTGTGGCAGCCGCACGTCTCCCCCTCATCACACAGCTCATCACAAGGCACCGCAGACATCCTGAGCCTCCAAACAGGCTGCGAAGTTACATTTCTATCAAATGCTCTATGTATGAGAACAACCGTTCACATGCAACACGTGCTGGCCAACGAAATGTTTGAAGGAGTCTGCAGCCTTTCTTCCTGTACCCTGTTTTATGAGTTGTGGTCGCCTGGCTTGTTATTACTAATAAAAACAGAACTAATGAGACATCAGCCTGGGTTCTCCCTGTCAATAATGTTTCTCTCCTCTTTCCAGGACCTTTTCCTTCTTCCTACCCCTACCTATGTCATGCGGCAAACAATCTACCCCAGTAGATGCAGAGGCCTGGCTCCAAGTGCCACGCAGGGTTCTCACCGAGAGGGGTTCGGCTTTGAGGCCTATGAGCAAAAGTTTGGGCTAGATTTTTTTTCGCTCTCAGGTCCATCCCTCTCATGAACTAAGACATCTACCAGATTTTTGCAAGATAACTGAACAATGACACTTTTTTTTTTCTTGCATCTAAACGCCTGTGCTCCCCCTCTACAGGTAAGTAGATATTCTCCAAGAATCTCAAAAGTTCACCTGATTTTTCATGCACAGGAGACATTTCAATTACACAAAAGAGACAAGTCCCATCAACTTCAAGCACCAAAAAGAGTACACAGTGAACGGCATTTCTTTTCCGCTGGCACATTAATTAATCAAACTGAGTTGACAAGGCTAAGTGGTCTCAAGAGGCAGGGAGCAGGGGTTCTTGCTGTTTTCCAAAGAGTCAAATCCAGTGCTTTTTCCTGCAGCCTGCTCAGGGGCAGTACTTAGAGTTTCTTTGGGCACTGACTCCCTTTCTGATGTTGCCATAGCAACATGTATCTCTTTTTTTTTCCTCTTTGATTCTTTTGTTTTCTTTTTTTTTAAATTCCCCCAGATTCTCAAGTGAAACATTTGAAGGAAAAGTTCTTTGTTGTCATTAGTGCAAAGACAAAGAAAAAAAAAGTGCTTTAGTTTTTTTTGGAAATACAATGCTATAGATTTATTCTGTTTGTATAGTCCCTTCCACAGGAAGAGAAGTGTAACCGTTCATCTTTGTTGTCAGCTTGATGGAAGGAAGAGCAGCCTCTGGGATTAGGAGGTGTATGTGGGTGAGTCACGGGAGCAGGACCTCGAGTCTGTACAAGTTCCCCGGCCCTTCCTCTCCGGCACGGCTCCTCTGCTCTGTCTCCGGGCACCGTTATCTGAACAGCCTCGCTCTGCCATCTTCCCACTTTGGAGTCAGCCAGACACGGACTGAACCTTCTGAGAGGAAAAACCATTTTCTCCCGTGAGTCACTGGTGCAGGTAGTATGTCCCAGCACCAAAAGAGCTGACCTATGTGAGAACTCTCATGTGCAATAATCTACACACAACCTCTCAACAACCATGTGAGCAAGGGCATGGCTTGCTACCACCTGAGAAATTTCACAAGCAAGAGAACTGGGAAACACACAGAGGAAATCATAAGAAACACAGCCAGAGAAGGAGGAGACAGGAAATAGGTAACATCAGATTCAGGAAAAAAATATGTATAAAGAGCCTCAAATTCTAAACCGATGGTACTGAATTTAATGATACCATTTTATAATTTGTGACTAATCAAATAGAATCTCAGGTCACTTCACGACTGCAGAATTATCTGTCAATCCCATAACAATCCTGGGAAGAAAGAATCGCAGCTCTTTCCATTTTCCAATGAGGAGAACAGAGGTTAGAGAAGGGAAGCACCACAACCAAGGTCGCAGAAGTGTGAGGACTCAGATCACGCAGACCATCTAAGAACGAGGATGCATAGTGAGGAGCTTCCAGAATGTTTTAAGAAAGATATCACATGATACATTTAAAGAGCCATCCACATCGCTATGTTGGAAATACATTGTAGAGATGAAGGGATAAAGGCAAGGAGATTCGGGGTGCCACCACAGGAAAGAGGCGGTCATGGATTGGCTCTAGGTGGCAGGAGACCAAATGATAAAAATGACCCAACTCTGGACAGATCTTAAAGATAAAACCAACAACATTCTCTGTTAAACATAACATGTAAGAGAAAAGAGGTAAGGATCATTTAAAGTTTTTTGGCTTAAAAAATGTAATAATAGTTTAGTATCGAAGTTAGGGAAAGAACACAGCTGTTACAGGTTTGGCAAGAATCAGAAGGACAAATATTGAGCTTTGGATAGTTTTGGGTTCAGAAGATGATCAGTCATTCAAGCAGAGACGCCAAGGATGCAATCATCTAAAGAATCTGGAATGTGAAACAAAAATCGGGGCTGGACATAAAAATGTTGAAGTTGCTGTCATACCCTGGATGAGACCACCAAAAAAGTTAATGTAGACCAAAGAGAGGACAGCTAGAGATGGAGCCATCCAGAAGCCAGAGATCAGAAAAGAAACCAACAAAGGTGCCCAAAGATGGGAGACCCAGAGGGTGCCATACTCTGGAAGCCAAACACGGAAAATGTCTCACAGAACAGAGAACAAGCATCCATGAATAAAGATTAATAACTAACCACGAGTCGTAGCAACATGAAAGCTAAAGGCAACCTTGACAAAAGCTGTTTCCGTCAAGTATTTGACACCAAGCCTGATTAAGCAGGTTTAAGAGAAATCAGAGGGGAATAAATTGGAGATAATGAGTGTAGATACCGTTCTTCAGGATTTTGGTGGCAGCCAATGTAAAGAAATGGGACAGCAGCTAGTGAAGAGTCCCGGTCTGAAGATGTGAGATAGACAGTAAGTCTATGACAATGATCCCACAAAGAACAAGGAATTCGACAGTGAAATTCAAGGGAAGTAGAGTTGCTGCGGTCATGCCCTGAAAGAATAAGAGGAGGCTCAGAGAAGCAGGGAATGGCAGAGTGGGGGTTACAGATAATGGCCAGGGAGTAGTAAATGACCGCCTCTTCCCAAGTCTTTCTCACCACAGTACTAGGTACAGTCACCAGCTTCAAGCAATTGGAGAAGGCGTCGGAGATTTAAGGTATGAAACAACTGTCATTTGGGGGCATTTCCCTGATCTTTTAGTTTAAGGAATAGATCCTGAAATTATACAATGTAATACAGTTTCCTACTGTTCCAACAGGGGAAGCAAAGAGATACACATACAACTATGTACTGAGTCCTTTTGTAGTAAGACACTGTCTCATATAGCACCTTTGGAAGATTTTTAAAACCAAGAATAAACTGAAAGATTTCCCCTATGATGCTTCCCTAGAACTGTTTATGGCTGATACAATAATAGGAACAGGATGAGTCTTAAAATGCGAATCAAGTCATGTCATATGTTGGTACAAATTCTCAATGCTGAATGCAATGATGATGTGCATATGTAATGTACTAATAAAGATTTGAATTTAGGGGCTGGAGATTTAGCTCAGTGGTTCTGGTGCCTGCCTTGCAAGTGCAAGTGTCCAGGTTCGATCCCCAATAACCATGTACAATAATGCTGGGATTGGCAGCTCATGCCCACCAGCATTCAGTACCACATACCACAGTGCCAGGCATGGTGGTTCACATCTGTAACTCCAGCACTCAGGAGGAAGAGAGGCAGAAGGATTGCTGAGTTCCAGGCTGAGTTCAGGGCTAGCCTGAACTACAAAGCAAGACCCTGTCTAAAAAAAAAAAATTAGAACTCCTTTACAGAGTAACTCAAGACCAGATCTCTCATTTTTCCTACTGTGCCACTAAGACGGTAATAGTTGGAATCTAGATAGAGCTGGAATAAAAAATGTTAATAAAAACAGCAGAAGGGAAAGTGATTTTAAAAAATGTGAAGGCAGCTTAAAACTCTGGTGTTGGAAAAAACACGTGATTAAGATACAGAGTCAATGGAAAGTGTTATGGTAAAGACTTCAGAAACTCAGGAACCACTTGCTGCTGAGGTTCATCAGGGACAGCAGGAATGTCTGGATGAGAAGCACGGGTCCCTGACAATAGCAGAACCATCGCCAGGTAGGTCACTGTGGAGAAGAGCACACCCAGTGGATCAGGGCTTAGTTTTAGTTTACCTTGACCTTGAACTAGACCTTTCCTCCACTATTCTGCCCATTTCTCCATCAGCTCTAACCATTATGCAACTGTCAGGCAGGAAATTCTCATTCTGTAAGGGTTTAAGTAGCGTAAAAGGCACCATCTGAAGACACACGAACGTGGTCCTCGCTAGTTCTCTGCCCAGGTGTCACTGATGTTCTCAGCAGGGAGACACGATAGAGCTTCCAGCCAAATGGCCCCATGTAACTTGAAAGCATTCCTGTTCACCCTTCCAGGAAGAGCCCACTTAACTCCAAAGGAGTATAGGATGGTCCCGTGGAGTTAATGGAGTGCCATTAGTGATGAATTGCTGGGTAGTAATGTAACACATTCTGTGGTCAGGAGTCTGGGTGCTGCTTCTGTGGGTCTTCTAAATGTGATAAGGTCGTGGCCCACCTTGACTGCACCTTCAGTGATTCCTACACTCATGTGCTTGTTGGCAGCTTTCAGTTCCCTGGAATCACAGAACTTGATTCCTCAGTTTCAGAAAGTGCTCAAGCTCAGGTCCCCATTGGCTGTTGACTGGAAAACTCTCCAGGCAGGTGGACTTCTACAGAGCACGTCACAGCAAGGCAGTTGACTGAGAAAACAGATAATCAGAAAAACAGCAGGCGAACAATACGGACGTCAAGATCTGATCTTGGGAGGGGCGGCCCTTATGCTGCATTCTGTTTGCTAGAATCCAATCACTTAGATTCTAATGGACCTTGCTGGAGTCCGGCCCACACTCAACCCTGGGGTGAGGTGAGGCTCACTGAGGCCATTTTAGAGGCTGCTTATCATAAGAGTGAACTCAGAAACTAACAGGAAGTAATTCCTAGAAAACAGTCTCTCAGACAGTTAGCTTCCACTCCCGGCTCTGAACGAACTACGGCTCGGAAATGGAAATTGTCCCTCTGTTTGTCTTTTGAAACACTGCCTCACTGGACCGAGGTGAAGTCCCAGAGGGATCATCTCTCTTCCTAAGGCACACAAGACCCTAGCGGGAGCCTTTGACCTGCCCTTTGGCTCAGGGGTCCTGCTCCACATAATACTTCAGCTCCCAGCTCTCCTCAGCGCACCTGGTCCTTGTGACAGACACATCCTCTTTGTCACAGCTTTACTTCATTCATTTCTAGGTGCCGCCATGTTTCCCTCTCCACGGGCTTCTCTCCCCTTCCAGGGACACAGTGCATTCTTCTTCTTGTTAGGAGATTTCTCCACAAAAGATGAGTGAATAGTTCACACCTCTCTCAAATTCTAGTCTATTCTGCTTCCACCAAGATGGAAATACTCAGTAGATATCAATGGGTGAGAGGGATTTCAGAATGTCTTCAAACTTCGACCTGAACACCAACGCCCAGATTTAGGTATGGAATTCTGGATTGACGAAGCATCCTCTGGGAAACAAGTCTTGAGGAATGACTGCATGGCCCACAGACAAGCACCTCCCTGGGCATAATTCCTTGGAGAAGCAAAGCTATGCCTTCAGAAAGTGGCAAGCTTGGTGATGGAGCCAACCAACCACTTTGCTTCCTCCTACGGATGGGCGGTGAGAGGCATGTAGGACAGGAAGCGGTTCCTGCACCTCCGTGCTTCACAAGCCTGGCTTTTGTCCTAACTCATTTTCTTATTCGCTGGGCACCACTGGGCACACATCCGAGCCCCTTTTGTTTATTGCACAGCCTTAGAAAAAGGATCCGTGGGTAAACTATTCTCCCAGGGGGGCTCTGTCTCTGAATTTCCAAGCTGCCTTAGCTTTGCTCCCAATTTTTCCATATTCCTTCCCATTAAAGCTCATCTTTGAAAAGTACTCTACCAGGGAAAGGTGCTCTGACAGGCTTCTGGTGAGAGGAAGCTAATGAGTGCCTCTGCGTTGGGCATCTGAAACTTTGAGGCCCTTCTGCTACCCAAGGAGGAGGAATCTGGTTAAATGGGGACACATAGAAATACCATGAATTGCCTGTCTCAGATCTAATCCCAGTGTATAATCTTGCCAATTCCCAGCTCCAGCTAAGCCAAATCATCCATTTTATCCACTTCTGCTCCCAAGCTGTTGGAAATTATAAAAGCCTGCTGACCGACTTCCATTATAAATCTGTGTTATTCGGCATCACTTGCCCACTAATCCTTTTATTCATCCTTATTAACCGTCTATCCTGCTCCATATGGCAGCAATTCAATCTGCTCTACTCCTCTCTAATCTCCCAAGGCCCAAGCCCTTCTTTCAGAGCCTTTATATCCATAAGCAGCGTAAAGCTCTCTCCTTCCCGACCCTTGCTGCACCTCAGCTGGCCGGATCTGGCTCCGTGGACCCCCATCTGCAAAGAGGAAGGATCCTAATCCCTTTCCAGTGCTAACAGTGAGCCCTTTATCTCATCCTCTATGACTCCTTGTTGGTTTGGACCTAAAATACCCCTTGAAAGCCCCATGTGTTTAAAAGTTGATTATATCTTAGGAGTACTAGACTCTTTGGTGGATTCTCCCACTGATGAGTTCAGTTAGCTAAACAGGCAGGTAGGAGGTGGAGCCTGGCTGGTCAGTACAGATATGGCCTGGAAGGATGTATTCTTGTCTCCAGCCTCTCTCTCTGTCTCTCTGTCTCTCTGTCTCTCTCTCTCTCTTTCTCTCTCTCTGTTTCCCTCCCTCCCTCGCCCTTCCTCGCATCCCTCCCTCCTTCCTGGCTG
>PVIR01014660.1:7402-39545 GCA_004026965.1 Petromus typicus
CAATCCTCCTGCCTCTGCCTCCCGAGTGCTGGGATTACAGGCGTGAGCCACCACGCCCGGCACTGTGGTATGTGGTACTGGTTGCTGCTGGGTGTGGGTCTCCACGCCCAGTATTGTTATGTGGTTACCGGGGAATCGAACCCGGGTCCTTGCACTTGCGAGACAGGCGCCGGAACCACTGAGCTAACTCCCCGGCCCCCTTTATTTTATTTTCTTGATTTTTATTTTGAGATAGGGTCTCACTAAGTTGCCCGGGCTAGTCTAGAACTTGCAGTCCTACCTCAGCCTTCCTAGTGGCTGAGATAATAAGTATACACCAGCATACCTCTTGTAATTGATTTATGTATATTGATCTTTTATTCTGCAACCTGAGTAAACTTTATGTTCATTCCTTAGCATTTTGTGGGTTCTTCCTTTAGGATTCTCTGTGTAGGAGTTTAATGTTAACTAATTTATTACCAACTTGAGGCCTTTATTTCATATAAAGGTGTTGAAAGGTACAAATTTTCTTACTGAGCACTGAGGGGTTGGGGTTTTAGCCCACTGGTGCTGCTGCCTGCCTTGCAAGCTCAAAGTCATGAGTTTGATCCCCAGTACCACAGAAAAAGAAAAAAAATTTACACAAATGTTGGTAAATTATATCTTAATGTTTAGTTAACTCAAAATATTTTCAGGCTGGGGATATAGCTCAGTGGTTCCAGCCCCTGTCTTGCAAGCACAAGGGCCCGGTTTCAATCCCCGGTAACCACATAACAATACTGGGCGTGGAGACTCATGCCCAGCTGCAACCAGTACCACATACCACAGTGCCGGGCGTGGTGGCTCATGCCTGTAATGCCAGCACTCGGGAGGCAGAGGCAGGAGGGTTGCTGTGATGTGAGTTTGAGGCTGAGCTCAGGGCCAGCCTGAACCACAAAGCGAGACCCTGTCTCAAAAAACCTAAAAAAATATATATATATTTTCAGGCCGGGGATTTGGCTTAGTGGTTTCAACACCTGCCTGGCAAGTGCAAGATCCTGAGTTCTATCTCAGATACCAAAATCAAAAACACAATAAATGAAAATATTTTCTAAATTTCCTTGGGCTTTCTTCTTTGATCTATTACTCAGAAATGTATAATCTAGGGCCGGGGATATAGCTCAGTGGTTCCGGCGCCTATCTTGCAAGTGCAAGGGCCCGGGTTCAATCCGCGGTAACCGCATAACAGTACTGGGCATGGAGACTCACCCCAGCAGCAATCAGTACCACAAACCACAGTGCCGGGCATGGTGGCTCACGCCTGTCATCCCAGCACTCGGAAGGCAGAGGCAGGAGGATTGCTGTGATGTGAGTTTGAGGCTGAGCTCAGGGCCGGCCTGAACTACAAAGCGAGACCCTGTATCAAAAAAAAAAAAAAAAAAGAAATGTATAGTTTAATGTACTAATATTTGAGGAGTCTCAGAATTTTATTTATTTATTTTTGGAGACAGGGTCTCACTTTTGTAGTTCAGGCTGGCCCTGAACTCACTATGTACCCCAGTCCCCCCCAACTCACACCAAACCTACTGCCTCTGCTTCCCGAGTGCTGGGATTATAGGCATGAGCCGCCACACCCAACACTGTGGTATGTGGTTACCAGGGATCGAACTCAGGACTTTGTACATGCCAGGCAGACACCAGAACTACTAAGCTAAATCCCTGGCCCCCAGAATTTATTTTTATTTGTAACTTTATTCTGTTGTAGACCAAAAAACATACTTTGACTGGTTTCAGTCCTTCTTAATTTATTAGAAATTATTTTTTGATCTAGCATTTGATCTTTGCTAGAAAAAACTTTGTATTTGAAAAGCTATTGTGCTGTTGTTGGGTGGAATGTCTTATAAAGAAGAGATGGATCAAGTTGGCTGGTGGTGTTATAATTTCTGTTTAGGTATTCTCTCTTTCAGAGTGATATATTAAAATCTCCAGATGGATGTAAGTGTATATAAAATGGGTTTTAGGTAGTAGAGTGTTAGAGATGGAACCCAGACTATCATACATGGTAGGCAGGCATCTTTATTACTGAGCTGCATCCACAGCACCCCTCCCCCGTCTTTTCTTTTTCTTTTTTGAGACAGGGTTTCGCTTTGTGGTTCAGGCTGGCCCTCAGCTCAGCCTCAAACTCACATCACAGCAATCCTCCTGCCTCTGCCTCCCGAGTGCTAGGATTACAGGCGTGAGCCACCACTCTCAGCACTGTGCTATGTGGTACTGATTGCTGCTGGGCGTGAGTCTCCACACCCAGTATTGTATGGGGTTCCCGGGATCAAACCTGGGCCCTTGCGCTTGCAAGACAGGCACTGGAACCACTGAGCTAAATCCCTGGCCCCTCTTTTCTTGTTTTTGGCAGAGTCTTAAGTTGCCAGAGCCATCCTTGAACTTGTGATCTTTTTGCCACCACACTTGATCAAAGCATTTTTGAATTGTCTGTTTCACCTTTAATTTCTGTCCAGTTTTACTTCATGTACTTTAGAGCCCTATTTTTTTAGGTATATGTATGTTTTTAGTTGTTATATTTCCCAATACATTTACTCTTTGACTATTCTAAAATGTTATTTTTTGTCTTTTGTTGGTAGGATTTTGTTTTAATTTTTTTGTTTTTGCACTACAGGGGATTAAAGCAAGGTCCTTACATTTACTAGATAATCTCTCTACTACTGAACTATACTTCCCCTCCCCTTACCCTATATTAATATAGCCTCTCCAGCTGTCTTACAGTTGTGTCATTTATTGTTTTCCAGCTTTTACTTCCAACCAACTTTGTGTTTTTCAATCTAAAGTGTGTCTTATAGATACCATATAGTTGGAGCTTACTTTTTAAAATTAAGTCAATATTTGCCTTTTGATTAAAGTACTTATTCCATTCACATTTAGTGTAATTATTGATATAATGTGATTTACATTTGCCATCTTGCTCTTTTCTGTAATTTTCCTCCCTTTCATTTCTATAGTTTTTTATTTCCTCACTTTATGATTTTGATTGATCATTTTTACTCATCTGCTGATTTTGTGTGTGTGCACATGTGCTAGGATTCAAGTGAGGATCTTACACATGCTCCGCTACCCTCAGCCCTTATCTGTTGATTTTTACAAACATCTTTTTAAGTTTCAGTTTCTCTGCTTTTTATGTGTTTTGTTTGTTTGTTTGTTTGTTTGTTTGTTTGAGACAGTCTGCTGTGTAGGTCAGGCTGGATTTAAACTCACTGTGTAGTCCGGGTTGATCTTGAACTTAACAGTGATCCTGCTGCCTCAGCTTTCTGAGTGCTGGGATTACAAGTGTGCACCATCACACCCAGGTGTTTTACTTATTAGGAATTGCTCTAGAAATGAATTTCTGAACAATTGATTTCAGATTGGTGCTGTCTTGATTCCTGTAAAATATAGCACCTTTTGTCCAGTGTAGCTCAAATTCTTCCCCATGCTATATATATTACACATAGAAACCCAATAATAAACTTCTCTATTTACTCATATAGTTACCATTTCTACTGTTTTAAATTTCTCTTTCCTGTGAATGAAGGTTAATCCCTAAGTCATTACCTTTTGTTGTCTTACACATGTACTTTACATGTCAGAAATGTTTAGCATTTATTTAGCCCCTGTATGGCTCACTTATTTCCTGGAGCTTTTGTTTGTATTTGAGACAGGGTCTTACTATGTAGTTCAAACTGACTTTGACTTTAGTAATCCTCCTGCCTTTAGTAATCCTCAGCCTTCTATGAAATTTCAGGGTTTCTGTCATTCTGTTTGTCTTCCCAACTGGTGCAGCAGTGTTGGGCCAGCAGAGTTATAGGCTTTCTCTGTTCTTCTCCAGTGAGTCTGATACTTTCACCCGCATGGTCAGTGGGTATAGGTTTTTTTGCTTTTCATTTTAAATCATGTCCTCTCCTTTAGAGAGTGAAGCTGCTGGTTTTCACGGCCAGCCTTGCCCATGTAGAATTACTGCGTGAACTGTGTGTAGCCCCAAGCAGTGTTGCCACTGACTCCCACTATTCATGCTCACATTTCACCAGTTTTGCCTAAACACTTTTAAATTTGTCATTTGACTTCAGTCATTTTCTAGAATCCTGAAATGTTTATTTTTGATATTGTTCTCTAGTTTTATAGTTGCTTAAAGGAAAGGATTGCTAACCTTCAGTTTGCCACAGCTGGAAGTCTTGCCTCCTCTTACTGGCCTGGTATTTTCGGTTTTGGTTATTTTTAACGGGCTAATTGAAGACCTGAAACGGGGGGGGGGGGAGCTAGGGGGTGTGTGTGTGTGTGTGGGTGTGTGTTTTAGCTCCCTCAGCATTTTGCTTCACAGTGGAAGGAGTGAGGAGATTGTGATTAGATTAGGAGTGGAACTGTAGTGCTGACGGTGTTCTCCTGTGTAACCTTGCTAATCTCATGCTCTCTGTGTAATGATGAAGAAAATGTTTATTGTTTACCCAAGCAAATTCCTTTGAAACTTTACCAAAACGTGAAGACGATGCATGTAGTATACTCTTTCCCACAGAATGGACCTATATAACACAGAAAGAAAAGAAAGAAGTATCGAAACCTTTGGACTACTATAGATGTATATCTGTGTAAAGAGTAATGAATCGTTGTTTTTAAAAATTATGCATTCCACAGATTTTAAGCTATAATACTTTGATGTTAGAAAATTGAACTGGAGACCAAGGATTTAGTTCAGTGGTGCCACACCTGCCTGGGAAGTGCAGGTCCTGAGTTCAATCCCTAGTACCAAAAAAAGAAAAAAAAAAAGAAAATTAAACTTGGAATTTTTAGGCATGTAGTAGCACACCAAAACATAGTGTACACAAAATCAAATGTGTAGTTCAGCAATTTATCACAAAGACACCTCTACAACTATATTAAGATGAAAAATAAGACATCGTCAAAACCCAGAAGCTCCATCTCTCTTCTCTCATCATTATCCCCTGTCTCTGAAAGGTGACTGCTGTCCTAATTTTAATGGTAAACCCTTCCTTTTTTGAATATCTTTCTCCTACATGCATATCCCTGTACATTAGAATTTATAATTATTGGGGGGGTGGAGACAAGGCCTTGCTTTGTAGTTCAGGCTGCCCTTGAACTCACTATGTAGCCCAGGCTGGCCTCAAACGTGTGACAGTCCTCCTGCCTCAGCCTTCCGAATGCTGGGATTGCAGGTATGTGCCACCACACCCAGTGATTATATTTTTCATCTGCAAGTGAAATCTTCCAATAGGTACTTGTTGTGATTGGTTTCCCTTTTCAGAATTAGGTTCATGAGTTTAATTTATGCTTTTGCACATGGCTGTAGGATGTAATTGCTATAGGATGTTCTAGTGTATGTATATAGAACAATTTGTTTATCCATTCTACTACTATTGATGGATTTTTAAAAATTGTTTTTAGTTTTAAGAGTATTACAGATATTGCTCCATGGGCATGCTTTGTGTGTTTCAGAGTATATAGACATGCACATTCTTTTTTGGATATATCAAAGAGTCAAATAATAGGGCTAACAGAGTATATATTTTTTATATAATGGGAAATTCCAGTTTGTCTTCCAAATAAGTTAATAATGCACATTCCTGCCCAATAGCCTGTAAGAATAGTCATTGTACTACATCTTTTAAAAATATTTGCAATTTGTCAGATTTTTTAAAAATGGTGTTCTGTGTATATATACACATATACACATGCACACACACACACACACATATATTATATGGATAAAAGCTTTTTGTTTCTTGTTGCATGATTCTTCTGTATGACTTGCATTTTTATACTTTTAACAATGTAATGAAAAGAATTCCTTGATTTTACAATATGCAGATATAGCAATACAATAATTTCTAATATGATTAGTATCTTCTGTGTCATACTGAAGAAAATTTTTCCTGTTCCAATATTTGGAGTTATTGTTCTGTATGATCTAGAAGCTGTTTGGTTTTGTTGTTCACATTTGAAACTGCAGCCCACCTGGAATTTATCCAGGTGATCAGAGGAAGTAAATGTTCACCTTAGACATCCAATACATACACCAAAACCTAATGTATCTGCCAGTGTCTGGTCAAGAGAAGAAACCTGCAGCCAGTGACACAGTTTAATATGGAAAATGTGCTAATTAGCTATAGAGTTGTCAGTGGTAATTAAAAAGTCAAGAAGGGAACACTACGATGTCACAGAGATAGCAGTCTGCACTTCATACCCAGAACACAGGAAGGAACTTGGAATGATTTAGAACTTACAACCCCGTGCAGCAGAAACCCAGCTAGGTCCTACTGGCCCACTCACCTTGGTACCTGGTGTGGAGGATGCGGTGAGGTTAGTTATGCACGAGCTGAGAAAACGACAAACTGATTTCAGCTGCTGCTGTAGGAAGCCACTAACCCTGCTGGACTGAAGTATTACTAGCATGGCACTCACACAGAACAAGAAGCAAACAGGAAGCCACAGAAGTGTCTTCCTCCTCCAGCCTTGCAAGATCACTCTTAGAGCCCCCTGTTGGCAGAGCCTAACTTGGAGCCAGTTGGCAAAGCCAAGGTTTGGCTTATGGAGTTCAGTCTCAATGTAATAGAACAGGGCAGAGGTTAGCTGAGTTTAGATGGATTTGAAGCCAACACAGTGACTTAATAACTTATCAGAGCCTTCCTGTTTGCTATACTCGACAGAGCCATCTTTTTGATTGGCAAAGTGTGTATTTGTGAAAAAAAATCCATTTTTAGGTCATATTTCTTTCATTGCTCTATACTTAAACCAAAAGGGCACTATGTTAATTATTGTAGCTCTAGAAGTCTTTTTATCCAGTAGAGCAGTTTTTTTCCACCTTATTCTTCAAGAGTATTTCAGTCATCTTTAGCACCTTTCCATTTAAATAAAAACTTTAGACATAATTTGGAGCTGAGAATACAGCTGAGTAATGCAGTATTTGTCTAGCATGTGCGAGGCCCTGGGTTTTACCAGCACAGAATCGGCTTGGGAGAAATTTGTTTAGTTTCACAAGATTTGGTTTCAGTCTGTTAATTAGTTTGGAGAGACTTGAAAGTTTTATAATATTGTGTCTTCTAGTCCCTCAAAATATGTCCCTCCATTTTTTAACTTCTTTCAGTATTAAACTTGTTATTGTTGTTTTGTGTAGAAGTCTTGCACTTTAGTTTAGCTTTAATCCCAGATATTGAATTAAATATTGTATTTTTATATTGTGCTATCATAAGTAGTATTTTCATTAATTTTATATCAATTTTTTTTTAATTCAGCTACTTTTTTTTTTTTTTTTTTTTGAGACAGGGTCTCGCTTTGTAGTTCAGGCCGGCTCTGAGCTCAGCTTCAAACTCACATAACAGCAATTCTCCTGCCTCTCCTCCCGAGTGCTGGGATTACAGGCGTGAGCCACCATGCCTGACACTGTGGTATGTGGTGCTGATTGCTGCTGGGCGTGAGTCTGTACACCCAGTATTGTATGTGGTTACGGGAATCAACCCAGGTCCTTGGGCTTGCAAGACAGGCGCCAGAACCACTGAGCTATATCCCCAGCCCATAGCTACATTATTTTTTTAAGTACTGTGTAATTAGACCGTGTTATGCTTAGGTTTATTACTTGCCAATATTGCTTCATTTTTCACTATTATTGTTACTAAAGTGTTTTAAAACTCATCCTAGGTTTTATCTCTCACACATATATATTCATGCCATATAAATTGTGTATACCTCAAGAAAATACAGATATTTACTAACCACACTTTTAAGCTACATTCAAAGTATCTTTTTTTTCTCTTGTTTGTTTTGGTTTTCTGCAATACTGCAGATTGAACTCAGGACATTGTGCTTGCCAGGCAGGCCAGTGCCACTGAGTTAAATCCCTGGCCCCAAAATACCTTTTTAATATTGTATATTGAGGCATATTTTGTATTAATTATTAAGATATAATTTAGCCACTAAGATGTTGAATGATAAAAATATTCTTTATGACATGTGTAAAGTTTTTTATTTTTCTCTCAGTACTGAGAATCTGGAGTTTTTTCCTGATTGTGTAAAATTAATTAAAACTTTTTTATTATTATTATTTGTTTTTGTGTGTGTGTGTGGTACTGGGATTGAACCTATGGTCTCAAGTGTACAAGGCAGGTATGGTACCAATGAGCTATATCCTCTCCCCGTATTAAAGTGTTTCATGTCTATAAAGCCACACTTCTATAAACCAAGCACATTTATAAATTGTTTTTTTCTTTCATGTGATGTTTTCTATCTTTATAAACCTAATGGGCAACAAAAGTAATCATTCTTAGGAGTTTTAAACTATGTTTTTCAGCATTGCTGTTACTAAACATAAATTTGAGGGCATCGTCAGTGGGATTAAAAGCAAGTGCCAGGCCAGGGATTTAGCTCAGAGGTTCCAGCGCCTGTCTTGCAAGCACAAGGACCCGGGTTCCATCCACGGTAACCACCTACAGTACTGGGTGTGGAGACTCACGCTTAGCAGCAGTCAGCACCACATACCACAGTGCCGGGCATGTTGGCTCACGCCTGTAATCCCAGCACTTGGGAGGCAGAGGCAGGATTGCTGTGATGTGAGTTGGAGGCAGAGCTCAGGGCCAGCCTGAACTATAAAGCAAGACCCTGTCTCAAAAAACCTAAAAAAAAAATAAAAATAAAAATAAAAGCAAGTGCAATTTTGTGTGACAGTTTTAGTTACCCTTTGTGATCTCTTCTTCTCAAAGTTGGTAAAATCCAGTAGCACCAGGGGAATTAGTTTTCCTTTGTGGCTTTACACAGAAACCTTTCCTTTATTGCAACTGGTTTTCCTCCCTATGCAATATTCATAGATGTGTTTCTAAGAGGACTGTGACTAGTGGGGCATGAAAACTTCCCAGACTTGGCACACTAGGCTGTATCATGTACACTCCCTCCAACAAGAAAATCCCCATTGAAAAGGAGGGGTAGCACTTTCTTACCAGCAAGTCACAGTCTTCACAGGGATATTTGACAGTGACTGAGGAGGGACAAGTCTTTATATTTCTATAGCAGATGCAGTGTGGATGGAACTAATTAATTCAGGGTGTGAAGAACCACCCACAGGATTAACATAAAGTGATTTCCAGTTATATTGTAACTTAGCCAGCATTATTGGTGGAAAAATTGAAGGTGTCTTAGAAGTAAAGTCTTACTGGTAGTATTTGAAAATAAATATGACATTCTGATGTACGGCTGGCCTATTCCTTATCCTTCCTCCCTTATGAAGACTCGGATATTTCACTACAGATCGGATGGCCCAGTGCCGCTTATTTAAACACACAATTAGAGGATGTTTGATGTTTAACTTTCAGTTAAATATAGATGTTTTGTGTCTTTTGATAAATAATGTTAGGAGGATATTTTAAGAAATGAAGTATTTTACCATAGCGTTAATGTAGCTACTTTTGAAAACCTTTTTTCCTTATAAATTAACAGTTTGGAGGAGGTCATTTTATGCATCTTGAGAAAAGGGAAAAGGATTACTTCTTTATGACTATAGATAACAAATACCAATTTTGGATAGACAAAGCAAAAATCAAAAACTCAACTAGTGGAAAACATAATGTCAATATGGAAGGTGAGTATGGTTTATCATTTTTGATGGGGGCACCTAGAGGGATTTTTCTTCAAAATGATATCTCTGTAAATTACGGCACAGTACACGAACTATAACTTGTTAAACCATAACTTGTTAAAATTTTGGTTAAATGTTTTGATTCCCGGTACAAAAAAAAGAGGATAAACAAAATGTTGGTTAAATAGAACAGAGAAACATACAAATAAATTCCTTATTCCTTAAATTTTGATGTGTCTTTGACTATCCAATAAAGAGGTACAACTAGATGTATTTTCTAGACTTATTTGTTGTCAGAAAACTGCTTCATAGTTTACTGTTTTCTCAAGCAGAATTAATCTAAATACAAGTAAAAATAACTTCTAAAGAAAGGATTTCAAAATGAAGAGAAAAGCAATAATCTAAATATTTAGAGTCCAGCTTGGAGAGTGTTACTGAGATGTACCCTATAATGGTACAGCTGATTAATAATTGTAGTATGCATAGCAAAAAAAAGGATATTGCTGATAACAACTTTACATAAATAGAAGAACCTGATTTTCTTAATCCAAATTACAGCATTTTCACTATAAATCATTTGCTTTGAACAGCTAAAAACTTGTGTGTGAAACATGAATGTAAGGAATGCTAAAGAAGTGTAAGGAATAGATTGTTCACATACAAAGAATGAGGGTTGGGTGTGGGAGCGTACCATAACCCCAGTATTCTGGGAGGCTGAGGCAGGAGGATTGGAATATTCAAAGCTGACCAGGGCAATTTAGCGACTTAGCAAGGCTCTCTCTCAAAATTTTTAAAAAGCTGGGGTGCAAAGTTCCTTGGTTCAGTTCCTGTGCCACACACCCCCAAAAAGGAATTTACAATTTCTCAGAGATTCTTACTAATTAGTTTCACTAATTTAAAGATGTTGTGTGTGGTGTTTTGGTTCCTGAGAAAGTAGTGTTCTAACTCTTACTTGATTCCAGCTTTTCTGCCCATCAACATGTGGATTGTAATAATGGTTAGGGTCTCCTGGGATTAAGGAAAATTTAGCAAAATGACCATAACAGATCTAAAAAGTTCCTTGTTGCTATTATACTCTTGGCAAATTATGTCTCTCTGAAGAATGGCTCATGGATTCTGCCATTTTAAGAAACAATCAAATTTGTGTTCTAATTGCAGAGAAAAATGGATATACTCTGAGCTAATGTTAAGCTTCTTCGTAACACT
Source organism: Petromus typicus (assembly GCA_004026965.1). Lineage (NCBI taxonomy): Eukaryota > Metazoa > Chordata > Mammalia > Rodentia > Petromuridae > Petromus > Petromus typicus. The sequence continues at coordinate 18,186 of PVIR01014660.1, forward strand.
TAAAACTTTTTATGGTAGTTGATAAAAACAGTTATTAATTTAAACTTACGAAGCAAACAACTGTTTGTATAACTTATGCCTAGGAAGATTATCGAATGAAATGACAGATGGACTGTTAAGGGAATCTAGTATTTTGCGGGGAAACTATATGAATTGAAATCCAAAAGGTGGCTCTTTTTTTTTTTTTTTTTTTTTCCTAAAATGAGCAAAATTGCTCTAAATGTTCGTTATCTCTGCAGCTGGATCTTCATTAACAAGTTCAGTTGGAATAACCAGAGAACTGCAGTAGCTGAGAAACTAAGCATGGCAGGCCTTTGAATAACAAAGGAAATAAAAGAATTCCTGTCTAGTGTGCTTCCACACTTATCCATGCTCTGTGGTGCTGTTTGTGCTGAGCTAAAGCATCTGCTACCCGCAAGTTAAAGAGAGAACAAACTCAACATGGCGTGAAATTACTGCACTGCCATTCACATCCATTAGTTATATTGTTACCAGTCACAGGCATGACTGACTTTTGCATGAATAATAAAACGCTGCTTTGTGAATTTTACCTTAAAACATGACAAGGCACAGTGCTAACCTTGAGCCTGTGTCAACCAGGTTTATCTGAGAGTAGCTTTCCTTACCAGTAAGGTAACAGTAGGGTGACCATTAAAAATAAGTCAAAAGAATGGGAATTGTGTTAGGTCAATTTATTTATTTTTAAAAACTAATATTTATTGTGCAAAGCTGTTAGAATTATTAGAAATTATTATAGTATCAATTGGAAAACATTGTCATTGATTTAATGAAAAATGTGTGGATGTTAAAGGTGGTAAGTCAGGTTGATGAGGAATAAGAAATTTACATGTTCATAGTTATAGAAAGGGGGAAATTGTAACTATACAGTGGAGAAAGCTGGTGGATACCTCATCCAAGAGACCAAAATTATCACCACTAGTGGGACATATTGACCTCATTACCTCCCAGTGTGATGCCCGAAGAAGATAATATTTCTGTGTTGTTCCTGTCAAAAAGGCATAAGCTTCATCTAGTCTGATGTGAAAATGTCAGATTCATTTAATGGTAGTCTACAAAGTACCTGGCCTGTACTCTTCAAAAATGATATTGTTATAAAAATATATGCTATTTAAAGACTAAGAGACATGAAAATTGAGTACAGCATGTGAGTCAGAATTCCTTCCTTGTATTTCATTGACATTTTTATCTTGTAGCTAAAGAAGTATTGAAGGAGTAGCTTTCAACTAAAAGTTTGAATATACTCATATTCAGTGTCTTCTCTTTCCCTATTTTAATTGTCCAGTTTATGTGAGTTTTAAACAATTCTGCAGGCTTTTGGTTGCTGTTTTCTAAGCAACCTGAATATTTGGTCTCCTGGCCTAATTGAGTTACATTTAAGCTATTGAAAACTTAAAAATGGTAATTATTTTACCAGATTTTCATTTAGTATTAGAAAGAAGAGTCCTCATGTTGTTTAAAAATATTAGAATGCATCATTTAAGAGTTTCATAAACACTTTGAAAAGACAGTTGTAATTACTCAAATGAATTCATAGAGAAGTTTGATGTGATTTTTAAGTAGTAGAAATGCTTTATTTCCAGAAAGGTAACATGATTGTCTGATTTCTTGGGATAAAATGAAGAAACTGAGTGATTTTAGTCCATTGAATGAGTAGTTTATTGAATAATATACCCAAGATTAATGATTGGCTAACAGCCTTATAGGTCATTTCTAAAATATGTGTTGCTAAAATCATATTCTCAATCCCTTTCAAAGCTTTGATTAATAACTTGGATAAAAGTATTGATGACACAGATCAGATTTTAAAATGAGTAAAATCTTGCCAGATGTGGTGGCTCACATCTGTAATCCCACCATTCAGGAGACTGAGGCAAGGAGATTGCCATGCGTTTGAGGCTAGCCTGAGCTACATAGTGAGTTCAGGTCAGCCTAAATTAAATAGCAATGCCCTATCTCAAAAAAAAGAAAGGAAAACAGTTTTTAAAAAGTGAATCAAATGTAGGAGGGATATTCTCAAGATAAGGATAATCATAAGAATGGAAAGATAACAGTAGTTGGGATAAATGATAACAGAGATTCAGGTAAATCCACCTGACAGGAGTAAATCCTATAAGAACAACCAGTCTTCATGTGATCAATGAATGAAAAACAAAACAAAATCTTGGCTTATTCCCAAATGGCCAGTCATCAGTTTACACAACTTATTGATTTGTTTCTTTCAACTAGTTTAATATGTGTCAAGTTAAATTCAGTTTTTTTAAAAATAGGAGCTACATTAGTATTTCATAAAAATATAATTGGTTATTCAGATAGTGCAAAGGGTAGAGGACAACAACAGAAAGTACAATAGGGGACACTGAGCTATTAAAGAAATTATAACCACAAGGAACACCTAACGTACTAACAGCTGGGAAACACAAGGGAAGATGTGTCATCATCTCTTAGGAACTGGAGGGGTCCTAGGCTGCCACTCAAGCTTTGGAGGAGGGAACATTGTTCGGTTAGTTCAGTTACTAAAGATGTGTTAGAAACCAAAATGTTTAGATTATGTTGGACCAGCTCTTCCATTTTGAATAAGAGCCTGAAAACAAAGCATGAAGCTCATTTGACTTCGGTTGTGGGTAATGAATGTGGTGCTGCTTATTTTGCTTTAATTTAAAATGGCTGTTTACTCAGACCCCTTCTATCTCAGATGTATTAAGTGATCTCTCAGAAAGTGTAATTATAGAAAGTTTGACAGAATTTTTAAGGAGAAAACATGGCAGATGTGTTGGGTGGGTAGCTGGGCATTTCTTTGTGTGTACTCTTTTTTTTTTTTTTTCCCCGCCAATGCGTTAAGCATTAGTATATGGATTTACTATTGAATACTTTAAGATAAAGATACTTGTCATCATCTGAAACATTAGAGAACAAGGTTTGGGATTGATTTCTGTCTTTTTTTTTCTCTTTTTCTCTTCTCTTCAAATGTTGCTTCTCTAGGTCAGTAACAGATCCAAGAGATGGAAAGAGAGTAGCACTCAAAAAGATGCCCAACGTCTTCCAGAATCTGGTCTCTTGCAAAAGAGTCTTCCGGGAATTGAAGATGTTGTGTTTTTTTAAACATGATAATGTAAGTGAAATTGGTGTTTGGGGGAAATTATTTTCTAAGCCTAATTCATGGCATTATTAAAGAGATTTAAGGACCCATGCAAGGAAAATTTGGAAGTCAGCTACAGCTTTATACCAAACTCCAAAAGACAGTAGGATATCAATATAGTCACAGAGTACTTACTAATAGGCTTTGAGTTCACAAACTCTTATGGAAAGGAACATTCACATATGTATTCATATACTGAGACAGTTTACTAAGTGGTTTTTTTTCATTATTTTGCTTCTCTTTATAGATAGTTGTTATGTCTCTGTGACTGTTTTAAGTTTTTGCTATTGAGATTGCACATTTTTAGCTTTGGTAGCATATTAGAATCACTTTGGAAGCCCATTACATCAAAATTTTATTTGGCAGCTTGAAAATTAAACTCCATATTAGTATCACTTACTCAGGCCTAGCCCCAAATTTAAAAACACTGTACCTATTTTCAGATTGGCTTCAGAACTGTGTTGTGCACTTTGCATTTGTTAGCCCAAATAATCTTTTTTTACTTCTAAGAATATATGCTATTAAATTTGTTTAAAGTCCATAAAAAAGGAAAATGTATTTTTAGGGAAAATAAATATTTCTAAGGGGATTGGAAATCTGAGACAAATTCTACTCTTCTCTTGGTTAACAAGTTTAAGAAAATTATAAGATTTATGAACTAACAGATAAGTATTAATTGATGCAAAGAAAATAATGGTATTTAACTGAGAAATTATACTAATATTAAACACAAAAATAGAGCATAATACATAGTAAGTGATTTAAGTAGAAATAACTGGTTCCTGATTTTAAGTGCTTTGTTTTATCTTCTAATATTTTTAATCAAGTTCAGTTAGAGATGTAGGAAAGCAGTTTCTTTAATATGAACAGTATAGCTCTTAAGGTAGTAAGAATTAGTTTATTTTTGGCTGTGTTTACAGATGTAAATACTCATGGAAAAATAGACTAGACTCATTATGTTTTGAGAGATAGCTTCTCAACTAATTCTGAATTAAAAGTTTGATGCATATATGTTTGCCTGGAGATTATTAGCATTGGACTTTGTTTTTAGTTTCATGGAAAAAGAAAACTGCCTCATTCTTTGAATAGTAATATTCAACTTGTGCTATTTTCATTACTGTAAAAAAATTTTTATTTAAAAAAATGGTTTCTTGGAGCTTAGTATGTATGTAGTTCAGTGGTAGAGCACTTACTTCTTCACATGCACAAAGGCTCTGAGTTTGATCCCTAGTAAGGGGTGGGGTGGGAGATGTTAGCTGGGGGTGGAGTTTAGCTCAGTAGAGTACTGACCTAGCATGCCTGAAGCCCCAGAACAATCCCCAATACTTAATGGGTGGGAAAATTTTCTAGTGTCTCTAGATATTTGTTCGCACAGAAACTTTTATAACTTTGGTCCAAGTATAGGTCTCATTTTTTAAAAGAAATTACAGTTGATTGGTTACACCTCTTGAAATCTCTTTTTCTTAAGTTCTTAAAAGATGTTGCCATCGGCCAGGGATTTAGCTCAGTGGTTCTAGTGCGTGCCTTGCAAGCGCAAGGTCCTGGATGAGCAATGTCCTGGGTTCATCTGGTAACCATGTACAACAATACTAGCCGTGGTAGCTCACACCCACCAGTAATCAGTACCACATACCACAGTACCAGGCGTAGTGGCTCCCACTTGTAATCCTAGCCCTCAGGGGCAGAGGCAAAGGCAGAAGGATTGCTGTAATTTTGAGGCTTGCCTGGGCTACATAGTGAATTCATGGCTAGCCAGAACTGCAAAGCGAGACCCTGTCTCCAAAAAAAAAAGATGTGGCCAGGCTGATGTAGCTAAGTGGTGGATTGCTTAGCATGGGAAAGGCACGGAAAAAAAAATAAAAAATTACATTACTGTCTTTTAGTCCATGAAAACTGCCAAGCAGTTCTTTCAGACCAATGTGTCTTTCAGTATTAATCGTTAAAGTTGGTATTTTTGTCCTCAGGCTTTTGATGCATAATTTAGAATGATGTCTAGTGCTTGGTTAATTACTTATTTCTTGAATTTGCCTTTGTTCCGCCAACCATCAAAGAATACAAACCTTACATACAGTGTTATAAACTCAATTGAAGGTATCCATGATGAAAAAATATTTCCAAGATACCTTTAGAAATTTAGTTGCTGGGCTGAGAATGTAGCTCAGTGGTGCTGCCACCTGCCTGGCAAGTGCAAGGTCTTGAATCCAATTCATGGTTGTGCCAAAAAAGAAATTTTTTTTCACTTACTAAGAATTTTGATGGTTTATTATCTTCAAACTAATCTTGGCTTCTTTTTAGGCAGGTGACAAAATAAGTTACTGTTTGTTTCATTGATATGAAACACTGTCATATCTTATTTCAAAGACAGTCCAGAGTGAGTAGTATAAGAAAAAATAAATTGAAGGGCCGGGGATTTAGCTCGGTGGTTCTGGCGCTTGTCTTGCAAGCGTAAGGGCCTGGATTCAGTCCCCCCAGTAACCACATAACAATACTGGGTGTGAAGACTCACCCCAGCAGCAATCAGTACCACATACCACAGTGCTGGGTGTGGTGGCTCACGCCTGTAATCCCAGCACTTGGGTGGCAGAGACAGGAGGATTGCTGTGATGTGAGTTTGAGGCCGAGCTCAGGGCCAGCCTGAACTACAAAGCGAGACCCTGTCTCAAAAAACCTAAAAAATAAATAAATAAATAAATAAATAAATAAAAATAAATAAATTAAAATCTTGAAAATCATACCATTTAAACCACACAGCAGGGCTGGGGATGTCGCTTGGTGGCAGAGCCCTTGCCTAGCACAGAATATAAGGCCCTGTGTTCAAGCCTCAGTACTGAAAACAGAACACCAAAAAAACAACAAAAACAAGCCCAGTCATCTTAATACAGCTTGTAAGAGCTGGGCCTTAGAGTTAAAATTAGGTTTGAATTATGATTTTGTTTTGTAATGGTGAGCCTTAACTTCTGTAAAGTTCAGGTTTTCTCATTTGCAAGGTGAGCATGGTAAAAGCAAAAATAACTATGTGATTGCTATAGAAATTATATTTTTAAAATGCATATAAACACAACTACTCTTTGAAACTCCTGAACTGTATTATACTAAGAGCACCTGTGACTTCTGTAAGAGTGCTTGAAAGTGAAGCAGATAATTGGAGATGAAAATAATCAGCACCACTGTCATATCCATAATGAATTTCGGCTGTCCTCAATTCTGTCTTCAAAAGCATCAGGGCCGGCATACCTGGGATGTGTGGAATGCCAGGCTTAAGAGGCAGCTGGTATTTGATGTAGTTAAGGCAACAAATGTTTGTTAATTGTGTCCTGTGGAAAGAGCATAGTGCTAGGTCATATGGAGGATTAAAAAAAGAAAAAGCTTAAAATACTGTCCTTTCTGAAAGGGTAGACTAGATATGTAACACATGTCTCTGTGTGTCAGAAAGTATGCTGGATACTTCACTACATCCATTCACTTCTCCTTAACCTTGTCAGGACTTATTAACCCTGCTTTACAGAGGAACAAAGGCCAAGAGTTAATATTGCCCAAGGACAAGAGCGGCACAGATTACAGTATAAATCCTCCTAGCTTCAGAACCCATTTTCATTAATTTAGTCAAAATTTATTGTACCTTTGTATTAGCTGTTTTCTTGTTGCTGAAACACAATACTCAGTACTCACAAGTTAAAGGAAGAAAGGTTTATTTTATTTTGTTTCCCTATTGGTAGAGGTTTCAGTCTATAGTCAGCTGGCTCCAAGGCAGGCAACATGGCAAGGAAGAAAGAGTTGTTGGCATGGCAGCGAGAGGCAAAGAGAAAACGAGAGAGGGAGAAATACTCTTCCAGGCCACACCCCCAGTGACGTATCATCTGACCAAGCTTCACCTCCAAACATCACAGTTCACTATAAACTCATCAGTAAACTAATCATCATGAGAGTCCGGGGGACAGCTAGCTATAAACCATACATCATGTGCTTCCAAACTTTATGAGCTCTTCCTTCAAGTAGATTAAAAGACTTTCTGAAATGTGGTAAGTACTTTGATAAAAGTCCTGTGAGAGGCCTGCCTACGTGGATAAACGTTAATGCATAAATAGCAGAAAGCTACAACCAAATATTAGGATATTAGAATTACTGGAGAGCCTTAAAACATAGATTCATGGTTCATACCTCAGACCTACTAAATTGGAATTTCTGGATTGAATACCATGGATCAGTAATTGTTAAAGTTACTCAGGTGAGTAACTCAGGTGAATGCTGGCTGCCAGTTACTGTAATATTAAGAAAAAAATTGTGAACTTAGCAACTCAAAGATGCAACAAACAGGTAAGGTAAACTTTGAGTTAAGTCTTTTGAGAATAAGATTTGATTGAATAGAGGAAGAGGAAAGGAATGTTGTGTTAAAGGTAGCATTTAGAAAGATTAACCTGGCCATTGTTGGAAAATTGGATTTTAATTTGGATTTTAAATTGGATTTTTAATTTGCCTCTTATGTATCAGAGAACAAATTGATGCTTTTTTGTAGTATATGTGGTGCCAAAGCAAGCACAGCTGTGCCTTGAGAGGCTTCAGACTTTCTTGTCAAAGAAACCTCTGAAGTCACTGCTTCAAAAATCATTGATTTTAAATAATCTGACTAAATTTATACATGCACATGTCTTAGTAACTGCTTTACCATCTCTCAAGATAAGTTCACCTTGGAACAATGATTTAGGAAAATGAAGTGGATTTTATTTTCTTAAGACTGGTATTTTTTGGCTAATCACTGGTATCTAGTTAGAATTTGAGCATAAGAATCTGGCATAGTCCTCTATGCTTCTCCCACCTGTACACTGCAAGTCCATCATTGTCATATGGTCAGTGTGGGATATGATGGTTGAGTTTTTCATCTTAAGAGTCTCCTGAAAGCTGTCAGGTCTCTCTTGAAAAAATGGATGTACATGGTTGTTGTGTCATTTTAGACTTTTACTTGCTCTCTAAAGCCCATTAGTGCCTCTTAGAGTCTGTTGACTTCTGCCAGCAGACCCTGTAAGGCAAGTCTCAGGCTTTTTCTTAAATTTAGGCAATGGCATCATGCACATATTAGGTGGGAGGTATATTAACTTTCTAGTGGACTTGATTATTTGCTTATGTCATGAGTTTGCAGTACTGGGTCAGTTATTGGTGCACTTGAAATAATAGTCTCACATTTGTTTTCCTCACTTTGAATTATATTTTTAATGTAATTTCAAACAATCAAAATTTTCTGTTCCAGTGTGTATAGAAATTGCAAATGTATTCTAAAAATTTATGAAATTTAGAGAGATCTAAAATAGATAATCTTGAAGAAGTTGAGTAGTTAGAAATTCATATCACAGATACTGTGCTACATAATAGGTATTGAAACTCAGGTATTAGGCACTAGTGGAGTAAACAAATAGATTAATGGAATCAAAATAGTCTGTAAACTGATATACACATATAGGCTTACTTGATTTACAGTAGAAGTGCTACTAAAATCCAGTGATGACCATTTCAGTAAATGAGTCATTTTATCCATGGCTTATGAGAATGAGAGTTTGCAAAACCAGTTAGGAAAACTGGTAATTCCCACTACAACTAAATGTTCTATCTACCCAGTGGCTCAGGGTATTCTACCCTTTGGTAAACAATCAAGAGAGATGAAAACACATATCTGTAAAACATATGTACAAAAGTACTCATAGCAGCCTTATTAATAATAACTAGAAATTGGAAACATTACAAATTTCTGCTGAGAGTACTCTGGATAAGTACATTGTAGTATATTCTATTCACATAATATCATACTACACTGTACTAAAAAGGATGAACCACTAACCCACACAGCAACATGGATAAATATCACAGGTGTATCAGTGTGAGAGAAACCATACCCACAGAAGTTCCTTTACTATATAACTGAATTTGTATAAAGGTCAAAAACAGGTAGAAGAATGAATCTGTAGTGGCAGAAGTGATGAATGAGGGCAAGAGGGCTTTCTAGGCTATCAGAATGCTTAATTTCTTAATTTGAGTAGTGTTTACATGGACACATGTGTATGTAAAAATCCATATGTGTTATTGACATGTGCGTGTAAAAATTTCATCAAATTATATTCATAGGTTATGTGTACTTTGTGTTACAGCTATATTAAAATAGTTGTAACAGCATCATCTCCCTCTAGACTCAGGAGTGAGAGAATGGAAAAATGGCAGGTATCTTTAATCTTAGCACTTGGGAGGCTGAGGCAGGAGGACTGCCATGAGTTCGAGGCCAGCCTCATCTGCATAGTGAGTTCAAAGCCAAGTTGAGCTACATAGCGACATCCTGTCTCATAGAATAAAAAAATTAAAAGAAAAGAAAGACTTAACTGACTTCTTTTAACTGTCTTGTTCTTGTCTTTGAGTCCTTGGCATCATAGAAACTCAGTGAATGTTCTATGAATAAACAGTTAAATTTCCTGTTTTCAGATTTTGGACTGAGATTTTTCACAGTGATTGTTTTCTTGACAGTGGGATGGCTGCAATTAGATCATTTGCTTATCTTGTAGAGTTTATAGTAAGTCATCTAACATGGAGGTTAAAATCCTCAAGAGCAGCTCAGGTTATAGGCTTTTGTTCCATACTTAAAAGAGCCGAGAAAGGGTGCTGAAACAGTATTTGGTAGTGTTTATTTAAGGGCATAACTTTAATTCATTTTTTAATTAGTTAGGTCTGCTTACTTTCTTTGTATTTGAGATCCTTTAAAGAGTTGGTGGTATTTGGGATACTTTGACTTTCTTTTCTTGCCACTTCTTATCGTTGAATCCTGGTCCTCATTCATGCCAGGCATGCACCAGTACTTTTATTACGGAGCTACATCCCTAGTCTGTTTTAAAATTTTCTTTTGAAGGAGAAGAGGGAAAGAGGATGGAAAAGGGAATTATGATGAATTAGGTATGTATATCAACTCCATAGGGAAAATGTAAACATTATGTACTGCAAACATGCTAATAAAAAATATATATATATAAAAAAATAAAATGTAACTTTAATTTTAAAAAACTTAACTTGTAGTTCTAGATCCCAAGTTCGATCCCTGGTACCAAAAACAAAAAACAGAAAAACTTTCTTTTGAGGCAAGGTCTTGCTAAGTTGGCTGGCCTCTAATTTGACACCACTTCCGTAGCCCTTGTATCACTTTGCGTGGCTTCCTTTGACTGTTTGTAAACCAAAGGGTTTATAGGAGTTTTCCGTAAGTTGAATCTCCTATACTTTATTTCTTCAAATAATGAGATTATAAAGAAACTAGTTATTAAAATAGGGAGTCAGCCATGGAGTTAGGAGTTTGAAGCTCTCCTCCTAGTCCTTCATACTCATTTATATTACTTTAGATTTCAGGATAATCTTTTGCTGTTCCAAGGACTGTTTTTACCAACTAGAAATACAGAAATTCTGTCCTCTCATAGACATTTTGCAGCAGAAAGGATAAGCATAAAATAGCAGCCATTTTAAAAAAGTCCAGGCAGGGCAAAGTAGGATCCCTGGAGGGAAAATATTTCAGGCAGAATTTAAAATATACTTCTGAAGCTAGCGATCGCAGTCAAGTGCTGTGGTGCAAATGTCTAATGCTGTTTTATGTGGCTTTTCTGTGAAAAGCCTCATCAAATAGGGAATGAGAAAGCTTCATTCTCTTTTCTCAAGGTTTAAAATTTATGGTTGTCACTTTCCTCTAGATAACCTCTAATTATAGCAGATAGATTTGAAGTATAAAATAGCTTTGTCTAATGGACGCTGTCATTCTTTGCATTCTATTTTCCCTGTAAGACAGGATGTATGTTGTTCAGATATAGAGTTCGGAGTCCAAAAGATGTAAAATAAAACACTAATTTCTGTCTTCCTCGAACTTCAGATACTCACATTCAAAAATTTTCTGTCGCATTATGAGGAAGAAATTTATGGGAATTTGTGTTTGGCTAATTATAGGTTTTTAAAAATATGGAAATGAAATAATTTGTCTTTCACGTAAAATTTTTTCTTTGAAGAAATTGGAAAATGTGCTATTTTATGCTTATATCAGAATTCTAGGTGTAAACATTTTAATTCAAAAAGGAAATATAGATAGTCCTTATAAAAGCATCTAAACTAAAGACCTCTATATTTAACTGGATATAAAGTGAGTGAAGCCTTTTCATAAGGAATGTTTTAGTTTAACAAAAGTTTGAATCTAAAATTTTAAAGTGATAAATTTGTGGATAGAAAAAAAGATTTATGTAAAGTAAAAATTTTAGTCCTGGATATTTGATATTTTAAAATATCATATGCAGGGCTCTGGGTTTAGTTGCTAGCTTTGCAAGATAAAAATACCAAAAATTTTTAAAGTTTTTTAATCTATAACAGATGCTTGACTCATGGCTGAAAAAAGTCTGATTTTCCTTCAAAATTATGTTGGAGAGTAGAGGCTATAGATACAAGAACAGCCGTGTGGGTAGCTAAGGCCAAGTATGGATTAGTGGGTGTTTTTTATATTGTTCTATCTACTTGTACATATTTGAAATTCTCCACAATACAAAAAGTAGTTCCTTAAGAAATTAAGATCAAGAGGCTGAGGATTTAGCTTAGTGTTTCTGGTGCCTGCCTTGCAAACACAAGGTCTCTAGTTCGATCCCCTGTAACCACAGTACCAGGTGTGGTGGCTCATCCTGTAATCCCAGCACTCAGGAGGGAGAGGCAGAAGGATTGCTATGAGTTCGAGACTGGCCTGGGCTACATGGTGAGCTCAGAGCCAGCCTGAACTACAAAGTGAGACCCTGTCTCAAAAAAAAAGAAATTAAGATCAAGCCAAGTGTGGTGGCACACACCTCTAGTCCCAGCACTCTGGAGGCTGAGGCAGGAGGATTGCCATGAGTTTAAGGCCAGTCTGTTCTACTGAGGCCAGTCTGTTCTACATAGTAAGTTCAAGGCCAGCCTGAATTATATAGCAAGACACTGTAAAGAAAGAAGAGGGGGAGAAAGGAAGGAAGAGAAATTAAGGACAAGAGCAGAATTATAGATTTGAACCTGTACACAGTTCATTTTTTAATTTCTTTCATTTACTTTGCGCTTGATATTTCTCATTAGCCAGGTAGATTAAGGGTGTAATGGCATGGATTGGATTTATAAGAGGAGGTAGGTACCTGATAGGGCAAGTGGGCCTGCTTGTTAAATTACATTGGCACTCTGCTTTTATAAAGGACTTGAATTTCAGGTTTCTAAAACTCTTTATTTCCAGCCTGATGACTTCTTTTCTTAAAATAAAATCCACAGTGCTTCATAGGATTAAAAGAGATTTTATGTGACATATTTCCTGCCTTCCTCTTCTCTTTTATCCTAGCATATTTTCCTCTTACCTACTATGTGCCATCAGTTTTTCTTTTTTTTTTTTTTGAGACAGGGTCTCACTTTGTAGTTCAGGTTGGCCCTGAGCTCAGCCTCAAACTCACATCACAGCAATCCTCCTGCCTCTGCCTCCCGAGTGCTGGGATTACAGGCGTGAGCCACCACGCTCGGCACTGTGGTATGTGGTACTGGTTGCTGCTGGGGTGAGTCTCCACACCCAGTATGGTATGTGGTTACTGGGGAATCGAACCCGGGCCCTTGTGCTTGCAAGACAAGCACCAGAACCACTGAGCTAACTCCCCGGCCCCGCCATCAGTTTTTCTGTTTCTAAAAACTGCCTCAGCATCTTCACATTTCCTGCTCATTGACTGATCAGCTCCCACCCAGCCCTCAGAACTTAGTGTTACTTCAGGCAAGGATTTTCTTCAGCCCCTCTTTTTACGTTTTTCCTTCAGAATAATAGATGTCATAATTGTATATTTATGCAACTATTTACTTATTTGTTTCATCCTTACCTTTCCTTTAGTCATGGAAGCAGAGATGGTAACTATTTTGTCCATCTCTATAACCCAAGAGATTACCACAGTGCCTGTTAGATAGAATGTGGGTAGGAAACACTTGTTGAATAGAGCAGTACAGGAATGAATATAAATATAGTTCTTCTTGCTTAGATCAGTACTAATTGTTAAAAGTAGAGCATTTTTTTTCAGTACTCTTGTGGACAGAGATTTTAGTAGCATGTGTTATAACCCAATTACCTCTCTCATTTTGATTTAGCTAGAATTGTCTTTTAAGTAGTAAGTTTACAAACACATCTTAATGTTTAAAATTATGTTTTTATACAAATAAACTTAATTTCAGTGGGCAATTGTAACTAAGCCATAAATTATTAAAGAGTGAATAGTATTAACTTGCATTTGTGTCAAATTTTGTTTCCTCTTTAGTTTTCTAAATTTTACTTTTTTTTTTTTCTTTTTCTTAGGTACTCTCTGCCCTTGACATACTCCAACCTCCACACATTGACTATTTTGAAGAAATGTATCCTAACCAGGGAATGTGAAAGAAGGGGATAATTTTTAAATTAATTTGTTCTTCTATCACCTCTTGGGGTTCATGCCTTGAATTATATTAAGTCGCATCTTTGCAGAAGTGGTTGAGTACCTAGAAGCAGGTAACTTTGAAATCTCCAGTATCTGACTGAGTGCAGTGTTACCAGCCTGTCCTGTGTGACAATACCACAGAACAGGACAGCTGAACAGATGCCTTATTTAATCCCTACACAACCATCCCGTTTTGTGGATGGAACCAGGGAGGCAGCCATGTTGGAGGTACAGCTCAATAAAGTGCTTTTGCCAAATACAGCAACCTGTCAGTTTAGAAAATACTGTGCTTCTTTATAACATTTGAGCTAAGGTATAAATAGCTAAGTAGCAATGCCCTGTGTTCTATGGAATAAATGATAGTGATAGTGGTAATCATGATAATAATCATCACTTACATAGTTCTTAGTAGATGTAGGGCACATGCAAAGTTCTTTACACATATCTGTTTAATCCCTCTAACAATCCTCTAAGGGAGGTATTGTGATTATTTCCACTTTATAAAAGGAAATTGAGGCACAGAAGTTAAGAAATTTGACCAAGATCATAGAGCCAGGAAGTGTTGGGATTAAGACTTAATTCTAGGAGGCTGACTGGATAGCCTTGGTTTCAAGCCCTACTTAAATCTTCTCTCACAGTAGAGGCTTTGATATCTTCCTGTTAATCCCATGAATGGCTAAAAATAGCATACTAGTAAACTATAAAATAGTAAACTATAAATAGTAAACTATAAAAAAATAGTAACTATTTACTATTTAAAAAAACTATAAATAGTAAACTATAAAATAGTAAACTATAAAAAAATGCATGATAATCCTGAGATTATATGTGGAAAAAACAGAGGCATGGATTGGCCCATTAGACATTTCTAGGCAAACTGTCACCAGTTTCTATTGTGTATTTAGTTTGATGAAGCTTTACATGAAAGACGGGGAATCACTGAATTCAGTGAGCTCATGATAGTACAGTTTATTCAAATTAGGCATTTTGTTAATACTTTAGATATATTACTTAGAATGGAACCAGTATAATAGATTATTTTTTCTTTTTGTTGATGTGCTGTTTGAGACAGGGAGTCTTGCTTTGTAGTTTGGACTGCCCTTGAATGCCCTATGTGGACCAGACTGGCCTCGAAGTCACAGTGGTCCTTCTACCTCGGCCTCTGGAGGCTGGAATTATAGGCATGTGCCACCATGTCCAGCAGATTCTTTTTTTTTTTTTTTTCCTGATTCAGCAGTAAAATAAATGAAAATTTTGTTCTCTCACAAGTGTTAGATAATTCTATAGTAGACAATTTTTTTTTTATTATTTCCTTAGAAACTGACAACGATTAAGAGTTTCCCCAAGAGAAAGAGAACTGCCAAGCTGCCTACAGAGTTGGGAAACCCTGTAAGGTGATAGATTTGTTGCTGATTCACAGTTAGGATGTTTTAATCTCATAAATCAATACTCTTCAGTAGTTAGTGATATTTTAATCCATAAATCCTTTATAGAATTAATCCTTTAGTGCAGTAAAATTTAGTACAATACCAGCCCAATACCTTCCGAGGGAAGGACTGTCCTCTGACCAGCTCCTGATTGAGAAGAGTGCTTTTGAATATATCATATTTAGGGACATACTAGATACTTCTGACACACTCTTTTTTTCTTTTATTTATTTATTTATTTATTTTTAAGAGAGTAGAAAATTGCTGGGTATAGTGGCACATACCTGTAATACCATCCCTCAAGAGGCTGAGGCAGGAGGACTGCCATGACTTCAAGGCCAACCCTGGACTACCTAGCAAGTTCAGGGCCAGCCTGAGCTACTTAGTGAGACTCTTTCAAAGAACAAACAAAAAGTATAAAATTCACCTAAGAGTAGGAAAATTGAGAAAATTCTTTTCTTCTCAACTATAGGTCAATAGTAGTATCTGAGAAAAAAGCATTAATCGTTCTATTTCACAGACTTTATAAAAATTACCTGGGTGCACACTGAAGGAAGTAAAGGTGCTAGTGGGAATAGACAGCACTTGTTTACTCAATAGAAGCACCTTTCTTCACTAGCAACTACCTTATTTAACCTTCAACATGATGAGAAGGAAGTCCACATGCCAGAAGGTGTGCCTATCTGTACAGTATTACTCTGCATCTTTAGAAATGAAGTTGCTGAAGCCAAACCTTTAGTTAAATGAAATTACCTTTATTAAATATTAAACATGAATTTTACTGCATTGTAGGTTGTTATCAGGGATTCCCAAGATCACCCTCAGGTATGATGAGAGACAGGAAGGACCCAGAGGCCTAGAACAGCTGTTACTCTCATGGTTACAGTTTATTACAGCAAAAAGGTTATAGATTAAAATCAATAAATACAAAAGGTACAGAGGGCCTGATGCAAGGTTTTAGTTGGTTTGCTGTTATTGTTTTGTGGTTTGTTGTTTTTCCCAGTAGAGACAGGGAGACAGGGTTTAGTTCTTTGATAGCATAGGCAGGTGTTGTTGCCAACCAGAGAGGCTCCCAGAGTCCTGGTGTTCAGGGGTGATACTGTGGGTCAGTCACACAGACAAGAAGCTGTGTGGCCTTCACTACTCAGCCCCTTGCTGCCTCCCCCAAATGAATACAGCATAGCTCAAAGGTTACTTCCCAGAAACAAGTCCTGAGGCCTTTGGAAGCATATAGGGTCTGGGCAGCCCAAGCTGGCCGAGTGAACAGTTACTGTTCATAGGCAATTGATGAATATAACTATGTGGAGTAAGTGCTAAATATACATAAGTATATTTAGGTTGTCTTCATTGAACATACGTGTAATTCATTAAATTTGCCCTGTTTTACATTATAATTCAAGAACACAGCATTTTTTTCTAGTGTTAATTTTATACAGGTAGGCTTATCATTCCTTTAAAAAAACAAAACAAAACCCCTGTGTGTGCTTCTATAAGGTAAGAGTTCTCAAATCACTTATTATCGACCATAATTTAGTCGCATATGGGTGAGCCTTGATTTATTGCTATTTTACATACTGATATGCTAAGGAAAGTTAGCATAATTAAGGTTTAAAATCCTGAGTGGCGTAGAAGATTTATTAGCTGTTAATAACTAATTTTTGCCCATTTATTAGTCAAATGTTTCTGTGAAATTCCTCTCCCTGGAATTGTTCATGACTATTCACATAAAGAACCTTTGTCATGAAGTATTAATGGAACCCTCTTGTTAACATTAAGTTAAATGTTACTTTTTATTTTGTTTTATATCAGTTAAATTTTAACTTTAGATTAAAAAATTAACATGTTACTCACAGTAATTAGCCTAGGAAAGTCTTTTAAACCTAAACTTCAGTTTTGTATTTTGTTTTACAATTTTTAGCTGTATATAAAATTACACACAAAGGTAAGTATTTTCTAGTAGAGATGTCATTTAAAAAACTGGATCCTTTTAACATGAAATTATAGCTATAACTGCCACAGTATTATATGGACTTTTTACAGTGATTTAGCGTGGAATGCAGGACATTAAAGAATTGTGCTTTTAAGAAACATTTTTGGGCCTGTTTGAACTGCTATTTTAGGCAAGTTCTGAGTATGTTGCTGTCTGTCTAATGGATGTACTTAGTTGAAGGGATCAGTACGGAGTAAAAGCATATATTTATATTAAGTTATGAGAGGAAATCTCACTGTGCATGTGGTCCTTTTTTCTACAATTAGAAGACTTGTTGTTTATAATGGATATTTTAATAGACATTTTAAACCAGCTGCCTGAAAACTTAGTCCAATAATCAATATATTTTAGAAAATCTGTGCACATTTTGATATAATCAAGTATGTAAAAGTATCAGCATATAGTGTTATGCAATTAGTCATATCTGTGTCCAAAAAGAGACTGAAACTATAATTAAAAATTACTATATCATTCCCTACCAGAAATTTATCTTGGATTTTGAAATACCATGCATTTTTAGATAATTTGTTCAGGCTACTAAAAATAGAACAAGGTCTACATATAACTGATTATGAATCTTCCTACAAGATCCAACAGATGTAGTAGGAGTCAGGTATGGAAGGAATAATAAGTTCTGCTATGACCTCTGTATCCTCTAGCTTTTTGTTTTCACCATTTTTTATGTAATATATCAACCTAGGAAGTGTGTGCTTTAATAATTATAAAGATTATGTATTTTTCTGAGCTGATATGTTAGCTTTTTAAAGATTACATTGTACTTGGAGTTTCTGTTAGCAAGTGTCTATAAAAGCAGTTTGGGATTTAGTCACTTGGAGCATACTAAAGTTTACTTAACCCAGCAGTTCTAATTGATTAGAAAATGGTATTTATTTTGCTGTAGTCAGGATTCAGAAGGCTGCTCAATATACGTAAACAGGTCCCTTCCCAGAAAGCACTGAATGCTTAGTAGATTGGATTTTTTTTTACCCCCTGTTCCAGGGATTGAACTCAGGACCTTGTGCTTGCCAGGCAGGCACACAGTGCCACTGAGCTACATCCCCAGCCTACAAGACAAGCTTATTTTTGAGACATAATCTTAAAATTTTATGGAGAAGTATGAGTGCTAAATGTCTCTTATGGTAGAAGCAGTCCTGTGCTGGAGAAGTCCAGTGGGGTGACCATTTTGCCTAGTTTGTCAGGACAGTTCTGGGTTTAACCTTATGTCCTGGTATAATTTTTAGTAAGTTACTTCTTTCAGTCTCAGAACTGTCTCCATTGGATGATAGGTTTGGTGAGTTCAAGCAATGGTTAAGCTGTAATCTTTTGTCATACAGATAGTTCCAGTTGGAAATCCTGATGTTGGGCTGGGAGTTAGCTCAGTGGTTCCAGCGCCTGTCTTGCAAGCGTAAGGGCCGGGATTTGATTCCCAGTAACCACATACCATACTGGGCGTGGAGACTCACACCCAGCAGCAACCAGTACCACATACCATAGTGCCGGGCGTGGTGGCTCACGCCTGTAATCCCAGCACTCGGGAGGCAGAGGCAGGAGGATTGCTGTGATGTGAGTTTGAGGCTGAGCTCAGGGCCAGCCTGAACCACAAAGCGAGACCCTGTCTCAAAAAACGTAAAAAAAAAAAGAAATCTTAATGTTGTAATACAGCTATATAACCAATCCTCAGTGAGTCAGTGAAGAACTAAGAACAAACAAATGAAATGTATATATGCATATGTAAATGTAGTCCTTCTGCAACAGCAGTGAAAATCTGTAGCCTGGGAGATGTTTCTGGGGTTTTGTTTTTTGTATTGAGAATTGAACCCAGGGCCTTCACACTTAGCTACATTTGTAGCCGCCCCTCCCCCCCTTTTTTTTTTAACCCAACTAAGTCACTAAGTTACTTAGGCAGGGCTCAAACTTGCAATTTTTCTGCTTCAGCCCCCCAGAATGCTGAGATTATAGTGTGTGCTACCATGCCCAGCCTTATTATCCTAAAGATCCCATATTGTAAGAATTTCTTGCTCACCATGACTTAGTGAAGCTATGTCCAAATAAAACATGTATAAAAGGACTGGGCATGTAGTTCAGTCTGAAGGCTCTGCATTTAATGGGGAAAAACAAAATTCTGCTATTACCAGTCCTCACTTTTTTATCTCAGAAGCCTCATACAGAAATGTAGAGAAAGAAAAGAACAAAGAAAAATGGACAGAACATTCCAGAAACAGCTAAATTCCTGACTGAACCATCAGTTTATTGTTATCTGGTCAGCTTGTTTATTTGGTCAGTGAAATATTTAGCACTGGCATGTGTATGACATTGGACTAATCTTTTTGGTGGCTACATTTATTCCAATATTTTTTCAACTTTAAAGTATCAGGCCAGGCGTGGTGGCACACACCTGTAATCCCAGCACTGGGAAGGCTGAGGCAGGAGGATTTCCATGAGTTTGAGGCCACCCTGAGCTAAATAGCAAGACCCTGTCTCAACCCCGTCCCCAATTTAATATATTAGCACTGTCCTAAATACTCACATCTCCATTTTAAGGAGAATCTGTTGCTCAGAAAGGTAAATAATTTGTTCAGGGTTACATAGAAATGACAGAACTGTGACTGGAACTGTGTTATCTCAGCCAGTGGACTAGGAGTTTTCTTAGCTTATTCTTGCTGTGCTCTTGGTGACTCTTAATGCTTTCTTCCCCAAGGAGAATACAGCTATGAGGGAGAGATAAGGTGTGAAGTTACTGTCATATGTGACAGAATGTGCCAGAAGGAGGCAGGTGGTGTTAGACTGATCAGATTACTTCACGCAAAACAAAACAACAAGAAGACTGTGGAGGGAAAGACATTTCAGATGATCCTTGAAGGATGAGAAGAATTTGGAGAAATAGCAGTAGATATTTCATATGGAGTAAGTATCAGGATCAACTTACAGGATCAACATTACAAGAATGATCAATCATCCAGTTGACTAAAGATTAACATGCACAAATAATGAGAAAAAAAGCTATTTGTGGCCAACTCATAGTGGACTTTGAATATTGACCTAAGGAAACTGGTTTTTATTCAGTAGGCCTTGGGGGCCAATTCAGTAATTTTTGTGATAAGCAAAGACAGTCAACCATGGACCATGTCTGTCACCTCAGGTACTCCAGAGGTTGAGACAGGAGAGTTGGAAGTTCAAGACCAACCTGAGCATTTTAGTGAGACCTTGTCTTAAAATTAATAACACATTACGGTCGGGGATTTGACTGTGGTTCAGCATCTGCCTGGCAAGCGCAAGGTCCTGAGTTCAGTCCCAAGTACCACATACCACAGTGCTTGGTGTGGATTACAGGTGGTTCACACCTGTAATCCCAGAATTTGGGAGGCAGAAGCAGGAGGATTGCTCTGAGCTCAAGACTAGGCTGGGCTACATAGTGAGCTCAGGGGCAGCTGAACTACAAAGCAAGACTCTATCTCAAAAAAAAAACCATATTAGATCCTTGGTACAAAAAAATAACAACAGCGATGATAATCGTCATCATCGAAAAGGCTGGGATGTAGCTTAGTGGTAGAGCACCTGTGAGTTCAATCCCCAGCACCCATACATAAGTAGTAGGTAGGTAGACAGGTGAATAGAAAGAATGAATCAGAAGAATACTTGTAAAACTTAAGAAGGAGTTACTTTGGGGGGTAATTTTTAAAGTTCTAGAAATATGTGGTGGTGAAAATCATACAACACCAAAAGTACTCAATGCCGTTGAACTGTATTTTTAATGATTAAAACAATAAATTTTGTGTTGTATATATTTTACTATAATTAAAAACAAAAACAGAAGCCAGACACACTGTAACAAGAGCATTCCTCTTGGGGCAGAGAGGCAGTGACTGTTATGTGTAAAAGGAAAAAGGAACAATGTTGATATCTTCCCAGATGGCTTTTCACGGTGCCCAGTGTTTGTTTTATGTTCTGACTTTTGAACTTTACCCTCGTCAAAGATGTGTCATTAGGTAGCATAAAATTTAACAGCTATTGCCACTATGCTGAAGAAGCTGATGGTTTAATAAGACTGATAGGTAGTTTACAAATGATTATAATACCAGAGTAATCCATTTTATAATAAAGATATAAACTGAGTCTACTTACAGATTAAAAAATAAGCTCTGCCCTCCTCTCCTTGCAGAAAGAGCACAAAAAACTTACCTGCACCTTCTAATTTTCATAAAACAAAATATTTTCAGTAGTCCTTCCTACACAGGAGCTTACTTACTAATTACTTATTAGTGGGTTAAGTGTATTTTCAGTATTGCCAGTCATTATTCTTAATTTTTCCCACAGTTTTTTTCAGCCAGGCCTGATTCCTCT